>CAXHSM010000138.1:0-15000 GCA_964019185.1 Maratus speculifer | reverse complement strand
TATCTATGTATATATATATATATATATATATCTCACTTTTTTATGGACACGATAACTTCTATAATTCTTCACCAATCACCACCAAACTGGTACATAAAATCAAGGGGGATAAAATCTTGGCTGAGTTCGTTAATGGGCAAAATCGGACCAAGGGGGTCGGAATAGGGGGCGTTTTGGGAAAACCGAAAAAACGCCATAACTTCTTAATTAAAGTAGATATCGAATCGGTTTAAAGTTTATATTACTTCTTAAAAATGGGCCAAAAGTATATATATGACAGATTTTTGATAAATTTAGAAGTGGGCTCAAGGGGCGAAAAAAACAGGGATTTTGAGAGAAAAAAATCATAACTTCGTCAATTTTCAAGACATCAAGTCCAACTAAATTTTTTATAAATGTTCTTAAAATTATCTAAAACATTTGTATTTACAAGTTTTTGATAGGACTAACTTTTACCGATGAAAAAAATTAAAAACAAAAAGAAAAAGGGCACTGAAAAAAGAAAAAAATCCATAACTCCGTCAATATTTAAGATATCAAATCTGATTAAATTTATTTTACATCTAAAATACCTACAACTTTTATATTGACAAGTTTCTCATAGGACCAATTCATATAGCAAAAAGAAATTAAACAAAAATAGGAGTTGGAGAAAAAAATCTCAAATCCAAACGGCTTATATTCTGACTCATTTTTAAATTCATTTTTGATTTTAAACGCATCCAAATGGTAGATCCTCTTATTTAGAAACTGTATAAAGTGACGCATTGGTCAATTTTCTGATAAAGACAAAATATATTTCAAAAAAGGCTACCAAAAAGGGTATTTTGAACAGAATTTCCGAAAGTCATCGGGACTGAAAATTGAAGGAAGTTTTTAAATAAGAAATTGCGTTTTTTTCTGACTCGTTTTTAAATCCATTTTTGTTCTCAAACGCATCAAATTTACAGATCCTCTTATTTAGGAACTATATATTGTGATGCACTGGTCAGTTTTTTGATAAAGACGGAATATATTTCAAAAAAGGCTACCAAAAAGGGAAGTTTTGAACAGAATTTTCAGAAATCGTGACTGAAAATTTAAGGAAGTGTTCAAATAAGAAATTTCGTTTTTTTTCTGACTCGTTTTTAAATCCATTTTTGCTCTCAAATGCATCCAATTTACAGATCCTCTTATTTAGGAACTATATACTGTGACGCATTGGCCACTTTTTTGATAAAGATAGAATATATTTTTTAAAATGCTGTCAAAGTGAGTATTTCGCACAAAATTTTCCGAGCAATCATGAATAAAGAATTAAGGATGCATTCAAACAACAAATCGGTTATTTTATGACTCATTTTTAAATTCAATTTTTTTCTCAAATGCTTTCAACTGACAGTTTTTTGTTATTTAGGAACTGTATAATGTACTGTTTTGGTCGATTTTTTAATAAATTTAGAATCTATTTCTAAATATGTTGTCATAATGGGCATTTGAGCTGAATTTTTCTTAAAATGATTCTGATAAAACCAGTTTTTGCAGAAAAATGAAATTAAAAATTTTTCATAAACGGCCAAATGAAGTTATTAAACTGGGTTTATCTCTAATCATATATACAGGGTGATTCAGCTCGTCGGTGACAAACTTTAAGGATCGATAGAGCACACCTAGACGAACATTTTTGAATAGGGAATGTAGGGTCCCTGACGCGATGGTAAGGCGCTAGGCGCTTTCGAAAATTTGGGTGCCGAAATTCGAAACGTCATAAAAACTAGGGAAATGGTTAGATTTTCTTGCTTGTTGCGTCGAAATGATTCTGTTTGTTTAGACTTTCTTCAGTACCAATTTGATAAGCGTATCTCTTAAAACATGGATAGGGGGCGCTGCAGACTTTAGAGAGCTAGACAACAACTTTAAGCCCGTTATTTTGATAATTTAACACATGCTCGCCAAAGTTTATACTCTAACTTAAAGTTTGAACCCAAAAGTAGAGCCCTGCAAAAAGCGTAAGAGCCGGAATAAAATGTCAAAGTACAGGGTGGTCGAAACTCGAAGGCTCCTAAGAGATAAACAAACAGATTTCTTGACTTATGGCATGCATTTTCATGATTCTGTTTGCTGGGGCTCTCTGAAACTCAGTTGAACGGTACAAAAAGAAACATCGATAGGGGGCGCTTTGGGCAAAAAACATAATTCGTTGACATTTCGGACACTAACTGGAAACGGGGCGCTACGATCAGTTAGTAATAATGAAAACACATTTTCTACCTCTGCTCAACACTTCTGAATAAATTTAGACCAAAAACATCAATGATACTGGAAATTTATTTACAAAAAATAACACTACAGAAGATGCTCGAAATTTCGACCTTGGGCCATGATGCAGGCTTCGCACCTCCGTCGCATTGAGGAGTGTGTGTTTCCAACAATGCCAGGAGTATCTCTGATCTGCCCTGCAGCTGCCACAATGCGCGCCACAAGTTCTTCAGCACTGCTGACAGGTGTATGGTATACCTCGGCCTTCAGGTAACCCCAAAGGAAGAAATCCAAGCAGGTGAGGTCTGGTGATCGGGCAGGCCAGTGAACTGGACCCCCACGCCCGATCCACCGCTGGCCATACCTTGCGTTTAGATGGAGACGCACGTCGTTCGTGTAATGGGCCGGAGCTCCATCGTGCTGGAACCACATCTGGCGCCGCGAACCTTCGGGTACGTGCGCCTCCTCCAGAAGCTGCGGCAGCACTTGATCCAGGAAAATCAGGTAATTTCCACCTGTCAGCCGTTCAGGTAACAAATAAGGGCCAATGAGGCAATCCCCCAGAATGCCGGCCCACACATTTACTGAGAAACGCTCCTGGGCTGCTCGGCTTCTGGTTTCATGTGGATTTTCATCACACCACACATGACTGTTGTGGGCGTTCCACATTCCCTCCCGGCTGAAGGTGGACTCGTCTGTAAACAAAATGCTGTTTACAAAACGGGGATCCCTGGATCTCATCGCTAAGTACCATCTTGAGAATTCCACTCGAGGGCCAAAATCCTGCTCTCTGAGCAACTGCACCCGCTGGATGTGGTAGGGGTGCAGATTCCGGGAACGTAAGATGCGCCACGCAGTTGCTTGCAAAATGCCAACATGTCTGGCGATATCTCTCGTGTTAAGACCTGGGTTGTCCTCAACCAGGTTAAGCACAGCCTCTTCGTTGTCGGGGGTGCTCACTGATCGCTCCCGTTCAGGCCTGCCTCCGTCGAAAGATCCCGTTGTGGACAACCTCTGGTGTACTCGAGCGAAGAAGGCATGGCAGGGGATTTGCCTGTTGGGGTAACGCTCGGCGTACAACGCTGAGCAGCTCGTCCATTACAACCAGCAGCGCCATACGCCAAATGCATGTCAGCCAATTCAGAGTTTGTGTACCGTTCCATCCTACTACCGATCTGCAGACAAGTAACCCGAAGCTTAAGTAGGTACCGCACGTTCAAAAGACGTGTCTGCGCATACAACTACGTCATCTCGCGTTGTCGTCTACGCATTACGTATCTTTTGCATATCAATATGGTACGATATCTTTTGCATAAATCAGCAAAAAGCACCTTATGTAAATTTTATTGCGCGCATTGTGCATGATTGAAACCAGCTATGTTTGTTAAAAAAACAAACAAACTGCAGTTTTAATAGCTTCTTATGATAAGTAAATTACTCTCTTGTTTTGTTTCTAACTGATCGTAGCGCCCCGTTTCCAGTTAGTGTCCGAAATGTCAACGAATTATGTTTTTTGCCCAAAGCGCCCCCTATCGATGTTTCTTTTTGTACCGTTCAACTGAGTTTCAGAGAGCCCCAGCAAACAGAATCATGAAAATGCATGCCATAAGTCAAGAAATCTGTTTGTTTATCTCTTAGGAGCCTTCGAGTTTCGACCCCCCTGTACTTTGACATTTTATTCCGGCTCTTACGCTTTTTGCAGGGCTCTACTTTTGGGTTCAAACTTTAAGTTAGAGTATAAACTTTGGCGAGCATGTGTTAAATTATCAAAATAACGGGCTTAAAGTTGTTGTCTAGCTCTCCAAAGTCTGCAGCGCCCCCTATCCATGTTTTAAGAGATACGCTTATCAAATTGGTACTGAAGAAAGTCTAAACAAACAGAATCATTTCGACGCAACAAGCAAGAAAATCTAACCATTTCCCTAGTTTTTATGACGTTTCGAATTTCGGCACCCAAATTTTCGAAAGCGCCTAGCGCCTTACCATCGCGTCAGGGACCCTACATTCCCTATTCAAAAATGTTCGTCTAGGTGTGCTCTATCGATCCTTAAAGTTTGTCACCGACGAGCTGAATCACCCTGTATATATATATATTTGTTGAAATGAGCACTTTTCGAAATCTACCTCCGCCTATAGGCCCAGCCGACAGGGATTTTTTTTTTTTTTTTGCTTTTAGTAGGCAAAATAGATGCACAGATATGCATTCTTTGATTTAAAAATATTTCCAAAAAAATTTCTTATTTCTTTGTAATGAAAATTGAAGTAAGTTTAAAGACAAATTCTTAAAGTGTCTATTACTGAGGATGTTACCCTATGTTAAAAAGTTTTAGAAAGTTATCCAATATGTGACAGAAGGATAAAGCATACGTGCAAATATATTTAGTAAAAAAGGACTGTTTGTATTTATTTTGCATTGAAGTTTACTTCACTTTTCAGATTTCTTTATAATCAAAATTGTTTCTGTAATTTATTAATTCTCCCAGCATTTTATTATAGGGTAACATCCCCAGTAATTGGCACATTAAGAATTTGTCGTTAAACTTACTTAAATTTTCATTACAAAGAAATAAGCTATTTACTTGGAAATATTTTTAAATCAAAGAGTGCATATCTGTGCATCTATTTTGCCCACTATAAGCAAAGAAAATTGAAAAAGTATTATTATAAAAATATATTTATAAAAAGTTGCTGAAATCACCAGTAATTGGCACCTAAAGCACCAATGTATGACACCTTCTGATCCAGTAATTGGCATATGTTAATATTAAAAAAAAACTTTACAATGTGCATTGGGTTTAATCGCTTTAAATTATCTTACTGTAGATGAAGATGCCATATTTCAGGTTTTTGAGAGTAAGAAATCAGCATATTAGTCTGAAATGTGAACACTTTAAAACAATACATTACACTTACATTAATACCCAGTAATTGTCATGCTGTGCCCAGTAATTGTCATATGAAGCTTTAATGCATTCCAATTACTGATAAAATTTATATTTTCAAATAAAAACAAATGATAAACAAAATTAGTCTATAATTTTAAACGTACTTCCAAAATAAATGGTTTAATCTCAAATTCCTTGCGAATTCCTTGTAATTGGAATCGGTGCCAATTACTTGGAACTAGCAAAATTGAAGCACCATTAATTGGCAACTACCATTAATTCAGAAATACAAATATTTGTGTCGAAAATACTTTTACACAATTGAAGTAACCCTTTTTAACTAAACAAAACAGTTGTCAATTAAAATTTAAAATATATTATAAATCAGATAATAATGAATTGAAAAGCATGCTTTCCTTAAGTAAAAAAAGAAGAATTTGCAACAAAATGGCTAATTTGATACAAGCCATACTTGTTTCTCTTTCCTATGCTCTATTGTCATCTTGTAAAATAAATCAAAGTTATAATCTTTAACGTAAATGAGCATATAACTGATATATGGTCGTAAATTTTTAAAAGACTGGATATAAATCTTTTTTTAGGACATGTTTGTAAAATGTGCCAATCACTCATGCAATGCAAATTACTGGGGGTGTTACCCTATTATTTAACTTTTTTAAAGTACTATTGAATTTTACTTCCAAAATAATGGGATAAAATTTCTTTTATAACATATAATTCAATATTAGAGAATAAAAACATGTTTTTGAGTATTATAAGAACATAGTAAGCAAAAACAGGCTAATTGCAAATGTTTTCACTTTTTAGACAAACTTTTAATCTGTTTCTGAACTGTTTTGATTATGTGCCGCATAATTTATCATTTTCAAAATATAAGACTGCTATAAAATAAATAATTATTCGAAAATTGCAATGACTTTCATTTTGTAACATACAACTCTATGTTAAAAAATGTTAAAAAATTATCCCTTTTGTTTGAAAGCTCAAATTTTTCCATAAAAACATAAGCAAACAATAGAAAAATTAGTAAAAATAGGCTATTTTTAATTGGTTTTTTATGAAATGTATATTACTTTTTTAAATTCTGTTTAATCTAGATTGTTTTTGTATTTCTTTAATTCTATATAGAATATTTCATGGCCTTTTTTGAAAAAAAAAATAGAATACTGTCGAATGTAAATGTTTTTTTTTTTTTTTTTTTTTTTTTTTTTTTTTTTTTTTTTAATAGAATAAAGTTCAGTTTGTAACATAATTAAATACATCAAGTTACAACAACTTACATCTAAATCAAAATACATCAATTATGTATACATCAAGTAAAAATAGTTTAATTGCACGTGTTTTCAGTATCCTTTTCCTTTTCAGATTTTAAATTGTCTTTTAACCCATTTTTTTCTTAACTTCCTAGACCCTATAGCATATTGTTTTTCACATTAAAACAGTGCTATGAAATGAACATGTCTTTGAAGAATTGTAATGAAGTTTACTTTCTAATATACAAGAAGGTATTAGAAAGAAAATTATGTAACTAAATAATGTAAGTTTACATTAATTAAAGATGGAATAATTTAAATATTTCCACATATCTTTGATACTGTGCTCAATATTTTAATATTTTACACTACAACACTGGTATGACATAAATATTTCTTATTTTCCCTATTTTTACAAATTAAATTATATGTAAACCGATGCATAATTTTAATTAGTACAGCTATGAACAGGATAAATACGAACTTTCAACTGTAATTTGTTTGATATCTGTATATTAATTTCTTTTTTTTATGTTTTTTTCATTAAATAATTTTCAGTCATTCTTTACTAATAAATGCACAACATCGTGAGAGCAGCTTTAATATCGAAGATTAGTCCGTTAGAACTTAAAAAATATAAACACAAACAGTTAAGAGACTGTTGCCATACAATATTTCACAAGAAATTAAAATTTCATCAATAAATAAATAAGGAAAGAAAAAAACATAAGTAGAAATACACATATATATATATAGAAACATTCAGTGTTAAAAACGCTGTTGCAAGCAACAAAATCTTTGAAGAATTTTTTCTCTAACAAGGCATTTAATTCGGCAATTGCAAAAATGTCGGTTTTGATGAATTTCAAATATTTATTTAAATATGTTCTCGATATTTTTTATATAAAAATACAATTTGATCTTATTATTAGAAGATCTCAATATATATATATATGTGTGTGTGTGTTTGTGTGTGTGTGTGTGTAATAAAAAATTAATTATTCATCTTTTATAATCTATCAATAATTAATCGATTTGATTTATGCTCTGTGCACCATGAGGTGGGATCTTCAACCCAGAAAGCCCTTGTTGTATCCTCTAACTATAATTAAACTCGAAATGTAAGACACTTCTTAAAGTTCTCAATGCTATTTAATTGTGCGTACGGTATTTGTCGTGAAAATAGTCTTATAGGAAAATGTTTGAAGTTGGAAAAGAGTCTAAAATTTAAATTTTGACAATAAACTTTACATAACGTAGAATGTAAATTAACACTATGTCCTATGTATAAGTTTTAAATAAATCAATTCTGAAAGTTGTAACGTTTTGATTCGATATTACAAGTAAAGTATAACTCAAACCGTTTCACATAAGCGTCTGTGCGACTACTGATTTGTTATATCATGGCTTGCACTGCCACATCCGCAAAATAGCGATTTCTGAATTTAAACGTTATTTCCCGTTTGAATATTTAAAAGCCGTTAGCGTCATAAAAGATTGCGTTTACGATCAACCGATTTATAATGATTTAGCAGAATTTACACACATAATTGGAAAGTTATTGCTTCCATTTCTGCAAATTACAAAACTGGCAAAAAGTAAAGAAAAAAAGAATTTTTTGTAGCATATCTCACTACGCTCATTCATCTACTTTTGTTTATTTTAAGATAGTTTTAGTAATTTTATGGTACTTTGTTGCTTTTATATATTGAACGTTGATGATTTACCAGAATGCCAATGCAAAAGTGTCACGCAATTACTCTCGCCTCCAAAAGATAAAGTACACCCGGTTTTTTTGCGTCCAATTTGCAAATGTATGAATATAGAAACAACAAATTTTGAGGAAATGTGCGCAAAACTGTTATTTATTAAATGCGACATAGAAATTTCCTTAAGTTAAAAGTATAAATGAAATTACAACAAAAAGGCATTTATAGTGGAAAATTTCATTCTTGGACAAAGAGGTGCATCGCAATATTATGAAGTAAAATATGACAGAAACATTAAAAAACTCGTTCTTATACGGAATATGTCCACACGGAACTTGAATGCATTAGCGAATTTGACTTTCCATGATCTCAATTAAATTCTCGGACACCGAAATAGGTAGCTCTGACCAGACATGGAGTTAGCCTTGTTCCAGATTATTTAATGGCATTGACGAAGAGGACTTAAGCCGCAACCTGTCTTCTAAAATAGTTCCAAAGATTTTTTACCAGATTCAAGTCTGAGAGTGAGCTGGCCATTCCATTCTCTCAGAACTGTGATCCTCAAGATAATCCTCAACAACCGCATCTCCATGTGGTCTCGCATTATCATTCATTAGAATGAAAACATTCCCAATACAATCGACATATGGGCGCATATATGAATCAAGGATCTCATCCCGATACCTCGCACCAGACAGAGTTTCTCCATAGAACACATGTTATCCGTGTGGCCTCCGAGTGAGATCTCTGCCCAAACCATGATTCCACCATTTCTGGATCTGTGCGTTTCGACAGTGTTTGATTCATGGTCTCGAGTGCATTCTTCTCTCCATATCAAAAGACGTACTGAATCGCTCTCTAGTGTGAATCTGTTCTCGTGTGTGAATATACAAAAGCCCACTGTTCTCTGGTCCAGGAAACATGTTACCTTACCCAACATAAGAGAGCCCTTTTCTGTTGTCTTTTGAAGAATAAATACACAACTGGTCGCCTTCCATAGAGATCTGAATTGTAAAGACGTCTTCGCAAAGTAGTAGTGGAGATTCTTCTCCCTAATGCTGCAAAATGGCCCGCAATGAGTTGCGGCGCAGTTGTGAGTTCTTTCTTCAGGCCGAAAGAACTAGAAACCGATCTTCTGCAGGTGTTGTAAATGTGGGCGGCCTTCTGGACACATAATCTTGAGATTCATACTAATCCCAAAGTCGTTCGACTACACTGCGAGACACATTGAGCCGCATAGCAGTATCGGCCTGTTACAACCCTATTTCCAACCATCCTACAGCCACCACCTTAATGAATCGCACAAACGACTTCTTCTACACATTTCATAACTCTACTAGGTGTTCTGAACAAAACTGACTGTAATTGTTCAAATGTAACAGAACTTGCACGTGAAATTACGAAAGCTTCGTTATTGCATATTTTTCTCTCATTCACAAATATCTATTTTTTTCTATAAAATAAAGGAGGTAGCCGTAATTTTTTCTTATTTTTTAAAGCTTATTATTGCCATTTATATTAACTATGAAGTGTAATCAGACTGTCATTTTTTTTTCTGGTGAGCTTTGAAAAACATATTGTACCTTAACGTTTGGAAGCCAATGTACTAAAACTATCTTAAAATGAAAAAAAGTAGATGAATGCACATATTCAAACATGTTACAAAAATTCTTGTTTTTGAATAGTACTGTAGTTAACCGAAAGAAGGGATGAATCAGACTTGGTGTGGGAACGTTAAACATAGGTGGTATATCTAAAGCTGTTATATATTGAGAATTTGTAAGAAAAACTAAGTTGGTTTACATTTACTTTGATGTATGATTTGTTTTAAGAAGTTTAAATTAAACAGTTATAGTATCTACCACTTAAATTAAGGCATTCTTTTTTGAGCACCCTGTATAATACAAAATTTATTATATTCAAATTTGCTAATAATTTAATGTAGCTTTGTCATTCAAGTACACTTATGTATATATATATATATAAGTACTTTTTGCAAATACATATTTCTAATTGTTAACCCTATTTTCAAATTAAATTTGAAATCCTTTTCTTGAAGTATCCGACATAATTGTACGTTATAAACGGATTAGAAAACTAATGCTTAAACTTAATTCCTGCTATAAGTACGAGTATATACTAAGATTTTTTCATTTTAAAATGCCATCACTTTATTTTTTTATTTATTTGAGTATTTTGGTTAGAGTGTAATGTATTTTTATCTTTATTGGATTTTTTTTCCACTAAAATTACATTGGCTTTAAGAATATTCATTGGAGTCTAATTAAAAAGAATATCGTTTACTAAAAAATCACAGCAATTAAAAATCTAAACAATAAATTGGATAATGAAAATTGAAAGGTAAAAAAAGATAACTTTATTTATTTATGTAACATCAAAATAAAATTTGTTAATTAACTTTTCTATACTAAACAGCGTAAAATATACTGTCAAATAAAAATTTCGTCCAAATATGTGAAAAATACGCTCAGCAATTTGCCAAAAAGCCCCTATGATACAAAGGTTTTTTTAGTTAGTGCAAAAAATTTCTGTTTTTTTTTTTTTTTTTTTTTTTTTTGAGGAGATTTACAAAACTTTATCTTATGTTAAATAGTTTTTATTATTTTGAACGAGAAATTCCGTATGTAAAGAGTAAGTATCTCCCACGAAAAAAAGGACTAGGTATTATAATTCAATTAAAAAAAACCATATGATTGGACGAAAATACAGAATATGATATAAGCATTTCTTTATAATTATTGATTCGTAAATTTTAAGTTATACTGGAAAATTATTTAAAAGAATGTGTTGTTTTAAAAAAATTTAAATCTTAATTTATTAAAAATTTGCAATATTTTCTGCATGACAATTTTAAACTAAAACTTCACTAATTTAAAGCACATAGTCTGCCGAAATTTTAAGTGGCACTTTATTTTTTTTGCTTTTTTTCTATATTTCTACTATTCTGAACTATTACGTAGTCTTTATTGATTTAAGATATTCTCTTAAAACCTAATTTTGGTTACTAAGCATCAATTTTTTTTCAACCCGTACACATTACCAAATCTGATTTGCATCACTTTCGAACATCTAATTCAGTAAAGTATATTATATCAAAAAAGAGTACTTCGCTTCAAATTTGTCTCAATAATGAATTGCATATTATATTACACATAAGTACATATAATATAATTGCACATATGACTAATTTAGAATGTAATAATATTTTTTAATTAGCGTAATATAAAATATATTACATATATTCATATTTTTTATAGTTTAGATTACATAGATTTGATCAAAAATTAAAGAATCGTTTTCTGTGTTTCTAATTTCCTTTTTATCTTAAATGTAAAGTGCAAATTACATGTAAAGTATCGTAAAATACTTTATTACATGTAAAAATTACTTTTTATTTATTCTATATTATCTTGTAATGAGTTATCGATAAACATATTCATATCCATTTATATGACATACATAGTCTCTATTTTTTCGCATAAAAATGCATTTTGCTTTGTACTGAACAACTTAATATATATATAACTTAATATATACTGAACAACTTAATATACACTGGTGTCCAAAAGTTAAGCATAATTGGTAATTAAGTAGTTATTTTTAAGTAATGAAAGAAATATAAATCGAAATGTGGTGAAACTCCAGGGGTGTAAACAAAATAGTACGCGTCATATATTTTCACGAAGAGTTTTCCCCGAAATCAAACAGGGGACCGTCAACAAATTGAAAAAGAACGAAGATCTTTTGGATAACCCTGTCAAAACTAATATAGCAAAAGTGTTCAAACTGCACATTATGATTAATTGGCTTATTGTAATGTACTGTGTTTATTTTTATAAGGATAGCATGTACACTCGTAGAGAAATTAAGGTTTTTATAAAAACAGTCCTAAATTTTTCCAAGTTTTTTGCTTATAATTTGCAGAGTTCTTATTATAAAATAATGTTATTTTCTGAAAATATGACAAACATCATTGTACACAATACCATGATATCAGAATTTAAAAATAATAAAAATTGTATGAAAAATGAGTATGTTTAGTAAATAATTTTTCATTGCGCAAGCGTCAAAGATATCAAAATGTCATTTGCATATTGTGTTAGCTAAATGTATAGAGCAACTTCTGTAAAAGTTTCAAAAACATAGCTTGAAAATTCTGAAAATGGTATCCTATAGAATCAACTCAAAATCCGTTATTCCTAAAGGAAGCAAAAAATTCAGGGGTTTTACCTAAATATAGTTGTACGTGCAATATTGTGTAGGCATTAAACAATGGAATATGGATACAGCCCCTCATCTTTTTGCTTCATTTAGGGAATAAAGGATTTTGATCTCATTCTATCAACGATAATTTTCAGAATTTTTAAGCTATATTTTTGAGACTTTCACAAAAGTTGCTCTATACATTTAATTAACATAATATGTAAATGCAATTTTAATAGCATTCACGCATGCGCAATAAAAAATTATTTAGTACACCTGCTCATTTGTCATACAATTTCTATTATTTTTTAATTCTGATGACAGGGTATTGTGTACAATGATGTTTGTCATTTTTTCAAAAAGAACATTATTTTACATTAAGAACTCTGCAAATTATAAGCAAAAAACTTAGGACTGTTTTTATAAAAACCTTAATTTCTCTACGAGTATACATGCTATCCTTGTAAAATTTATTACAGTACATTACAATAAGCCAATTAATCATAATGTGCAGTTTGAACGCTTTTGCTACATTTGTTTTGACAGGTTTATCCAAAAGATCTTCGTTCTTTTTCAATTTGTTGACGGTCCCCTGTTCGATTTCGGGGAAAACTCTTCGCGAAAATATGTGACGCGTACTATTTTGTTTACACACCTGGAGTTTCAGCACATTCCGATTCATATTTCTTTCATTACTTAAAAATAATTACTTAATTACCAATTATGCTTAACTCTCGGACACCAGTGTATATATATATATATACATTATCTTTATCATCCATTTTCAAAAATATATTTGCATCATACACATAAAAATGAATTCTAATGTACTAAATCACAAAAAAAGAAAGAAGAAAGAAAGAAACATAGCGACATTAAAACCTGGGAAATAAAGTTTTGAAATGACAAAATGTTGCGATTTTTCCTTTTGTGGAAAAATTCTCACGAGATTTCTCAAACACATATTGTCTTCAAAATTACTACTTTTAAGACTTAAAGTCCCATGTGAATAATAAAAGAATAAATATTTACTACATAACCCTACGCTTGAAAAATAGCGTATTTTATTCCAGGCAAAATTCAATATCCTCATTTATGTCCATTCACATGGATTATTTATTATATTGTACAATATTTGTAACAAAACAGGAGATAAGTTTGTTTTGCTATTGTCTCATAGAATAGCATGCATAATTAATATAAATATGTTGTCTGTGAAATATATAAAACAAATTATGCTTTTGTAAATCCAGTGTTAGGAATACTATAAATTCTTTTACATGCATATAGTATTTTCTTATATTTTGAAGATCGAAGTATATTAAAGCAGAAGTAAAACACGATTTTCAAATTTCTGATCTGAATAGGATGCATGTTTTAGATAAATATGCTATATATTCGAAATATATAAACTTAATTATTAGGATGAGCGAAGCGAATCCTCTACTAGGCCACTCAAATTACACTTTGTCGTACACTTTACAAAAAAACTATTCAATATTTTGACTTCAAATTAAACACAAAAATAAAATATGATCTGTAGATTTGCAGAATATAATTTTTTTTGCAGTAAAATGTTAAAAAAATATTATTTTAATGAATTTATTTTACACGCATTTCCAATACGGACGCATTTTAGCAAATAAATAAAAAATGAAACGCGTATATTTTCAGAAAAAAATATACATCATGGAGTAAGTGATTATAGATAGAATCATGATTAATTTAATAAATAAAATATGTTTTCATTATTCAGCAAAATCGTTTGCACAGATGGCACTTAAATATTTTTTAAAAAAAATTGTATTATGTTTTTTTTTTTTGTAAAGTGGCAACGAAAGAATTGTAAACAAATACAATTAATTGTTAAATTTGTTATATAAATGAAAAATTAAAAGAATTGCGGGAACTTGTTACCTCCATTCAAGCTCTTTATAAATGTACTACAGCAAAGTTGGCCGATTTAGAAATGACAAATGGACTTCAACCATTTCTTATTTTATCATTTGTATCTAAAGTAATGTTACGTTCTTATTTGTGGACCGAAAAAGGTTTAGTGAACGGGACTTTAGGCTTTGTTGCACGTATTAAAGAAAATCACAAGCCACCAGACCAGATATCGCGAATATTCATGGATAAATTTGAATACTACAGTAATTTAACTTATAAGAATTGGTGTGTACCAATTCCCCAAATAACTGAATTCTGGAAAAAATGGAAGCATAAACTGCTCAAGGAAAGAATTTCTTCTGCAGTTAGCTTTTGCTGTTATAATTTATAAATCCCAAGGTTTAACATTAGATGAAGCAGTTGTAGATACTGAGGCTATATAGGCTCCAGTTGGCTTAAAAACGTACGTAACTTTGTCAAGAGTGAAAATCCTTCAAAATTAAGCATTCAATAGAAATTTTCCTTACGAAAAATTCTACAGTATCAAAAATTCTAATGCGTTAACATGTATAAAAACGAAGAAATTAAAATAAAAAGTTTTACAGTTAAAAATTCATAGTATCGACGAGAGCAGATTTCAAATGTTTTTCCAGAAAATAGGATTTTGAAGAAGTAACTTTCTTCAAGCTCTCTTCAAATATATTATTCTAAAATAGCTATCAAAGATTATTTGATGTTAATTACAAAGATTGAAAACATGCATATTTCAAACAACTTTAA
>CAXHSM010000137.1:0-22000 GCA_964019185.1 Maratus speculifer | reverse complement strand
AATTATACAAATCGCCAAACTATTAGCCAGATTATATAGATTAGCATAAATTTTCATTTAAATAATGAAAAACAAATTAGCAGAACATATATAAAAATAGAAATAAAATGTCGAATTAAAAATCACTTGATGACATAATTAGTATTTATATTATACTTAATGTCAAGTGAATGTGACATTTACGATCATCCATTATTGACATTTAATCTTGGAATTTGGGGGTAGATTTTTAATCGATGGGGGTAATCTTTCCTTCTTCAGTTTTTAGGTGCGTTCGTAATTATGTAAATACGTAGCACCTATTGTTGTCGCTCAATCCGTCCGTCTGTCTGTCCGCATATAACAACGCAAAAACTACCCAACCGAATCATTTGAAATTTAAAATACATAATTAGTACATAATTTTGTCGAGCCATTTCAAATTTTATGAAAATCGGATGCATAGATCAATTACAGGGGCAATCAAAAGTATTCCGTTACATTACGGTCAATGGGGGAAAATGTTTCAAATGCATTTTAATGGTGTTGCACTCATTCGAACTTAATAAAATTTATATGCAACTATAAAGCACATAATATAATATACATTTTACATAATTTGTGATGCAAAGAACATTTGTTATTGATTTACAAGGCCACACAAAAGTATTCCATTACATAATGGTATAGGGAGAACATTGTTTGATGAGCGTTTTAATTGTAATTCACTATTTACAATTTTATGAGATTGATGTATGAGAGTAATATTTTTAAAACTTCGTTATCGCACGAACGCACCTCGTTTGCTACGCTTCACGTGCAATTTCCAACTTGTTAAATTTTAAAACTGAAATTTTTCCTGTAAGTGAAATTGACGAAATGGCGCAAGAAAAATTAAATTAACAATCAAAACATTCGCAAAAAGAAATAAAAGAGTTATACTCATATCTATATAATTCACGATTGAATATTAAAATATACTCTAAAAATTATCTTGAAAAAAAAACACTTGAAAAAAAAACAACATTATTGCGACCATTAAGAACCTAAGTCAGGCATTAAGTCAGTAGTGCATTTTCGGCTTAAAAACACATTCTTTGGCGACAAAAGCAAGATGAAAATGATATAGAAACGAATAGTAACTCACAACTTACAGTGTCTTTTACAATCAGATCTGCTTTTTTCTGCTGTAAGTTATATTATTCGGAAATTCGATAGAAAAGAGAAAGAAAATAATAAAAAGGGAAATAACTATCATTCAAAATTCATTTAATCAATTTCTGAAATTCATGTTTTTATTCTAACACCGGGGATAAGTCGCCAAAAGTTAAACCAATTGTTATATTTCGCGTTAATTTATTTTTTAAGCATTACAAATATTTTTTTCATTTTCAAGATAAATATATTTTTATAATATTACGCCTCATTTAAGCGGTCTTTCTTTATTATTATTAATATTATCAGTAGTTATTTTCTGCTATTATTTGCTAGATATTTGTAATATTTCTAATAGATATAGCCATTTTAATTCTTTTAGCAATTATAATTTTCGCCAAAAACAGCTACTGGCAACCCTTTTGTCAAAAATAACCGAAAAATACGAAATTTACTACGAAAATTCAGAGTTTTCCCTGTAAATTTGAATCATAAACCTTCGGAAAAATATTTCGTATCGAATGATACAATCGGCTAAAAAATCCATCGGGTAGTTTTTGAAAACACTCGTTTGGAAGTTTCAGAACTTCTGCTTTATAATATACTAGCAGGCTAAGCCCGCTGCGCTGGTCTATTTTTAAAACTAAACATGAATCAAACAAAATATTGAATATGATTGTGTTTTTTAAAGCAACTTCACCTCGAATGCTCTTTCACATTTCTGAAAATCATACAAAACGTTATTGTATTTAAAGATAGAAAATCAACTATTATAAATGCACCAAAAATGCATTAAAAGTTAGCAAACAGCTGTTTCGAGATTCTTCATCAGTGCAAAACTCAGATGCTAGAAAAAAAAACTGAGCCAAAAATAAAAACAACATCAATGGAATCAATGCCCGTTGACGCCAAAATATATTAAAATAATAATAAAATATTACGTTGTTGTATCAGCTTATGCATTCGATAAAATTCGGGCTTTTAAGAAAAAAAATATTTCAGTTGACCATTTATAGTAGAGTTTGATAGATAAATGAGGCAATTATGAAAAGAATAATTTAAATATTATCTATTCACCACACTTCTAAAATAGCGAGCATTATGATCGCAGAGATTGACCATTGAATTTAAACAATTTTCAAGTGATTCATTTTCATTTGATAGTTTTTGAACTCTAAACCTCTCAACTTGAGAATATGGGTATCTGTGGAAACCTTAATACATCCTCTATCAATATTATATTATATTTCGCAACGTACATCTGCTCTTGACAAATCTATTACAGTGTTCCGTTTTTGGAATGCAGCAGAATAAATAAAGTTAAATAAAGTTTTCCTTAAAAAAATAAGGTGAATGTTTTTTGAATGTGTGAAATTCATTTTTTGATACAGATGTCATATACGCGTCACGTTGGCGTGATTGAAACAAAATGAACATTTTATGCCTCTTATGGTAATCCAGCTCTGTTTTTAATTTATTAATGAACTATTTATTTACTTTCATTTGCATAGAAAAGTAAAATTGAAAATAGAAATGCATCTGTCATTTGAAAACGAAGTTTCCGTTAAAGTGGCGCCAGAAATGTATCACCCCAACGTGGTGCATATATGACATTTGTGTCTCTTTCTTACAACATGGGTGTGTGCCGTGTGTGCATTTGCACCTAAATTTAGTTATTTAGCTCTATTTTTGTAATATTAACTGGAGTTTGTACAATGTACGGTACTACTTGATTATTCTGTCGAGAAAAAAATTAATAGCAGATTGTAGGAATAAATGTCGATAATCGATGATCGTAAGTATGATAGCAATTGATATTACACGTGATACACGTATTTTTTTACGTCATACGTGCTTTTTAATTCGACTTTTAATTTGTATTTATTATTTATGTTTATTGTTCTTTCGTTATTTAAAATGAATTTATGTAAATTTGAATAGTTTGGCGAAACTGGCCGACGTGTTAATCAAGTAGCACTCAATTTACATTTGAAAATATCATATTTCACCAAAAACTCCGACACAAACCTGGATTTGCAAGATTTCCTTCCAATACCAATGCGGAAAAATCCTCGTTTTAGAATAGCGGAGAAATGTGCATTTTTAAAAATTATTTTCATTATTTTAAAACGAAAATAATAATAAATAAAAAAAGTTACTATAGCACAAAACAATTTATAGGATTTCTAAAAAGAAATTGAAAGTAAATAAGCAATTTTTTAATACAGAAACAACTATTTTGGGTTACCATATAAGGCAAAATAACACCGTTTTGGTGACAGTCACATACCTCAGTGTGTATATAATATCTGTGCCAAACATGTTTGGAAAAAACAATAATTGTTATTTGTCGGACGCTCCTCTCAGTCCACAAAACTTTGAAGAATGTCCTAGGTAGTTTTAGCTGCCACCACCGATATTAATGGGTGATATCGGTCATCTGCTGTGAGGATTGGGTAAAATAACACTGATGCTGTTAATGAACTGAACTAACAGTTTATTTAAGATATAGATATGTACACAAGAAACAATATTTACAACTATTTACAATTACGACTCGGATATAGATGATCCGGTTCAACATTAAATTAACTACCATAAACGTTGGTTGTGTACCGTTCAACTTACACTTTCTTCCTCACACTCAACGCACGTTGGATACGCTTTATCAGAGATTACTGCAGAATCTCAATACACAAGGGTACTAGGCCTCACTTCTCGGCCTATAACACTATCCACCGGGACGCCTTGTCCCACACTCACAATATACACTATCCAACAGGACCACAAATCCTGAGCGACCTATCGGTCTCAACGCCAAGCGAGAACTGTCCAACCTCTCAGTCCAGAGTTGACCTTGTCAGAGATCTTCCTTCCCCCAGCAGGGCCTCTTAGACTTCCTCCATTGGTTCAATTCCGCATACCAACCTTGAGTCATGACATCTACTGTTTACACATCACTCCAATAGCTAGATGACAGCTGAGGCACGCCCCGCGGCCATCACTTTCATTCATCAACGAGTGCGTCATCTGCACACCTGTGTCAACATCTGTCATTCGTTATTATAGAAAAGAAAGAAAGGTATTTCGAGCTTCACGGATACACAACCCACAATACATAAAATATTCAGATAAGGAAATGTTATTCCTTTCTAATTCAGGGCAGATGTCTTCTAGGAACCTGACACTCCCCACCTTAGCGGAAAATATGCCTCTTAGGGGCTAATTTTCCCCAAACATATAATAATATTACGGAAGAGTTCAATAGTCTCTTTGCAGATTTCTTCATTCTAAATATTACATAGGCATTTTCAGGTGTCTGAACATTCTCTACTGACATCTCTACTGAACCTTATACTAATACTACTATTGCATAAACAATACACATGCTAATTTACTATTATAAACACAAAACTTAAAAAAAAAATATTTACACACACACAAAAAAAAATTAGACATGTGATGACATCCTTTAAGGTTGTCTACTATTTTGACATTGATACTGATGGGCTAGTAACTGGTTGTTCTTCCCAGCTCTTTCTCTGTAGCCTCGAAATTGCATCAGCATTCAAATGTTGAACTCCGGGACGATGAGATATGCTCAGGTTCCAGCGTTGCAAGGCTAGAGCCCACCTAGTGAGTTTGGGCGACCTTGGGGTTGTTTCCGTGAGAAATTTTAATGGATTATGATCGGTAATGACCTCAATTTGAGATCCATAAGTCCACTTTTCAAACTTCCGCAACCCGAAGAGAACACTCCAAGCCTTTTTCTCTATACTCGGCCAAGCACGCTGAGCCCCTGACAATTTCTGACTGGCAAAAGCTATAGGTTTAAACTGACCTTTTTCATCGTTTAGAGTAAGACAACATCCTACTGCAAGGTCGGAAGCATCGGCGTGAAGCTGATATTCCCGGCCTACGATAGGTGTAGCCAAACTCGTCACTTTACACAACTCATCTTTAAGAGTATTAAATGCTTTTTCTGCCCTTTCATCCCATGGTACAGTATTTTTGACATTTCCTTTGGTTAATTCGGTTAAAGGTATAGCTATCTCAGCATAATTTGGAATATAAGATCGGTAGAATCCCATTAATCCCAAAACTGATCTAACTTCCTTTTTAGTCTTTGGTCTCTTTAAGTCCCTTATTGCTCCGATTTTCTCCTCATCAGGTGCATGAGTTCCACCCCCAATAACATGACCTAAAAACTTAGTCAATTTCTCTCCAAA
Organism: Maratus speculifer; assembly: GCA_964019185.1. NCBI lineage: Eukaryota > Metazoa > Arthropoda > Arachnida > Araneae > Salticidae > Maratus > Maratus speculifer. The sequence continues at coordinate 16,637 of CAXHSM010000137.1, read as the reverse complement.
TTTACATTTGTCTAGTCTAATCGTAAAATTTCTACTTTTCAACTCTTCAATGACAGCCCTGACATGCTCACAATGCTCTTCCCAGGTATCGGAGAAAATGATGACATCATCAATATATGCTTCTGCATACCTCCGATGACCTTGGAGAACCTCATTCATGTCTTTTTGAAACGTAGCAGCAGCCCCTGATAATCCAAAAGGCATTGTACGCCACTGATAAGTTCCGTTATGCGTCGTAAAAGCTGTCAGAGGTTTACAATCCTCAGCCATTTTAATTTGCCAATAACCCCTCAATAAATCTATTGAAGATAAATATTTAGCCGCCCCTGCGGTATACATAATTTCCTGGGAATCTTTCATCGGGAAGGTGGGAACCTGCGTCACAGAATTTAAAGCTCTGTAATCAATACACATTCTGACAGTTGCATCTTTTTTCGCAACGCAAACAATTGGATGGCTAATTTCAGCATTCGACGGTTCGATTAGATTTAATTCTAATAACTCCTGAATCTGCCTATCCACTTCCTCTTTATAAGCTACCGGCACGCTATATAACTTTGGTTTTTTCCTTTCTACACCCGGTTTCAGATCAATACGATGTTCCCCTACTTCCGCTGGTCGTACAGGACCCATAAACACTTCTTTATTTTCCCTCAAAATGGACTTTAAATCTTTGACTTGACTATTAGATAGCCTATTTATTTCAAACCTCTCAATATCCTGTTCTATCTCTTGATCTCGGTTCAAAATAGGAATTTCCCGAACTTCTCCAAATTCCTCATCACCTTCGAAAACAATATTAACTATATTACATTTAGCGATAAATTCTCTTATCTTATTTTGGTGCACATGCTTCCTACTCCCGTCGGCTAACTCAACAATAAACGAATGCTGGTTTCGTTTTTCTACAATAGTTGCCGGCCCTTGCCACCTAGAATATAACTTATTAGTCGAATCGGGGATTAACAGTATAACTTTATCGCCTACCTCAAACGTTTTTTCTTTTGACCTTAAATTATAATGATACGCCATTCTATTTTGTTGAACCTCAGACGACAATTTTGCCTCATTTGCGGCTCTTTCTAAGCGGTTCTTAAGTTTATCCAAGTACTCATGAATCGGCGTAGTATCTAACTGCGCTCCCTTGTTTTCTCCTGCCCATGACGACTTAAGAATCGATAACGGACCCTCCGGCGCTCTACCATATAATAACTGGAAAGGTGCGATTCCCGTCGTAGAATTTGGGACTTCCCTATACGCCCATAATATAAATGGTATTTGTTCATGCCATTTTTTTCCCTTCTTCCCTAATCGTATGATGTAGCATACGTTTAAGAGTCTGATTAAATCGCTCCACAAGTCCGTTGGACTGTGGATACTGTGGAGTCGAAAATCTTGGACTAGCACCTAACCTTTTCTCAAATTCTTTCGTTAAGTCGGCAGTAAAATTGGTTCCATTGTCGCAGGCAATTACATTAGGAATTCCTGTTCTCATAAATATTTGAAGTAACGCCTCACACGCGGTTTTAGCAGTTAAACTTTTTAGAGGGATCGCATCCGCCCATCTGGTATGCTGATCAATTAAAGTCAGTATATACCGATGCCCTTGTGAACTTTTAGGATCAATAGGCCCAATTAAATCAACATTAACAACCTGAAATGGAAGTTCCGGCCGCGACACTGGGGAAATAGGAGCTCTATCATTTACTTTAACCCCTCTAGTCAATTGGCACTCTAAACATGATTCACAAAACTGTTTAGCTTCTTTTGCCATTCCCTCCCAATAAAAAGAATACCTTATTCTTTGCAACGTTTTCTTGGCTGCATGATGCCCTCCAAATACCGATGAATGCGCTAATTTTAAGATTTCTTCCCTTCTTACCTTGGGTACTACTAATTGCGCTATAGTTTCGCCTAACAATTTCTCTTTATGATACAATAATCCGTTTACAATATAATAATCCCCTTTTTCCTTTTTAGTTAATTCCCAAGCTTTCTCTAATTCTTTACATTCCAACTGGGATTTCTTAAACATATCTGAGTTACTAACAATAGATTCATTATTTTCCTCCGTTTCAGTTTTTTCTGGATCCTGACTTTGTACATTTTGCGATCTCGCGTCTATTACGTAAACATTACAGCTATCGTTACTTACATCTTCCTTTTCATTCGAGTTATCAATAATAATTCCGGAACTTTTTAATTCTTCGGACTCTATCAATGGCTCCTCAAGATTGACACCTGACAACTCATTAATCACCTCGGGATGTAAAATTACTTGCTCATTAATATTATCAGTTACTGCGCAAAGTACTTCCTGATGAATAATATTAGTTTGCCCGAATTGCGGAATAGCTAGCGGTAGTTTAACTAACGGTGATTTAACAGCTTCTCCAAATAACCCTTGTAAATAAATACTACCCGCTCCCTTTAATTTCTCTTCCGGGACTAAATCTTTATGAACAACACTAATCTCACATCCAGAATCAACCAATCCCTTTGCTTTTTGCCCATTAACACTAACTTCAATTTTCTCAAGTTTATTTAATTTCTCACCAATAACATTAGTTTTCTGCTCGGCCTTTGCCGATATTCTAGCCACAATAGCCCCATTAGGTAACTCTTGATTTTCTTTCACCATAATCTTATGAACACCTGCTTTCTGGTCTCGCCCTTTATTGCCATTATTAGTTCCCTCATTACCCACTTTATTACAAAAACGTTGGTAATGACCTCTCAAACCACACTTAAAACATTTAGGGCCTGAAGCATCATTCGTCTTCTTAAACTCTGTTTTCCTATCCGGAAAAGAATTACACTCATTACTACCATTTTGCCTCCAACTACCACTAAATTTATTATCCTCTCTCGGTCTCATTTTTTCATTGTTTACGTACTTATCTTTACCTTTAAAGCTTTTATGCGTAACCGCATAAGACTTATGTTTAGCATCAAAATAATTATCACACTCTTTAGCAATTTTAGGAGCTTCTAACCATTTACCCTGGTGAGTTAAACTAATATATGCTGCAGTATCCTCATCTAGCGTACTCATTAGCTTATCAGTAACTATTAACTGGTTGACCTTTTCATAAGTGTCCGCACCTCTAATTTTACAATAATTTTCCCACGTAGCTATTAAACGCGATACAAATAATACATGGGTTTCGTTCGGATTTCTCCTAGCTTTCCGGAAATTTTCTAAACATGCCTTCGGGGTCGGCTCATGTTCCCTTAGGACTAACTCCTTTAACTCCTCATAATTCTCCATTTGTTCCGTAGTGGTATAAATTAACAAATTATCCGCCTTATCTCCTAACATATTTAGTAGAATTTCGGCCTGCTGGTTTTCCGGTACATTTTTAGTTTTGAATGCCCTTTCTAAGCTGTTAAAAAATAAATTCCATCCCTCAGTCCCTTCTGGTACTTTGATAGATAAAGTTTTAACACTTTTGATCAATTTTTCTATGTTACTTTCATTATTAGATTCCCTAGACCCATTGAAATCATTTGCCGATCCTTGCACCCTTAGTTTCTCCATTTCTAATTCATGTTCCATTCTTAATTTTTCCATTTCTAACTTTTCCTGCTTTAATTTTTCCTGTTTTTCTTCACGCTCTAACCTTTCCTGTTTTTCTAACTTTTCGCGTTCTAATTTTTCTTGTTCTAATCGTTCTGCAACAATAGCGTCAGATAATTCCTTAATAACCCCCTCGTCATACTCATCACTGTCCATTATCTTTTTCTTAAGCTGAATTCTGGTATCATCTTCCGCGAATTCAACACCCAATTCTTCGGCTATCCCCTGAAGATCAACCTTTTTTAGTTTTAATAAGAAAGCCATACCTTCACCGATTGTTATAACCACCCCACAAGAATAGTTAAACCTACCAACTTAATATTTCCGAAATTTCTAACTTAGTACAGATATTCCTCCACTTATTAAACTAATTAATACCCTTCAGATAATCAATGCATTTCATTTCTAATTAACCTACTGAATACTCTAATTTTTCTCAACCATTGATATCACACGATTTACTTCCAATAAAACAAAAAGGGTAAAACAATAATTCGATTTGACTGCTATGCAATATAGATTCCAATATATACACTTAGATAACAACATACAATTTATATAATAATACTGATACGTTGAAATTGAATAGAAGTATTGATGTCAATCAAGAAATCCACATAAAGAAAAATTGTACAACACGCATATATAAATTTCTACAATTATCCTCATAAAATATTTCCGAACTCAATACTGGTTCTTACAATTAAAACAAATATACTGAAAATCTTTACTTTTATTTTTACTCACTATGGCTCTCTTTTGAGCCTTTTTTTTCACTATGGCTCTCTTTTGGGCCTTTTTTTTTCCACTATGGCTTTCTTTTGGGCCTTTTTTTTTCACTATGGCTCTCTTTTGAGCCTTTTTTTTTTTCCTCACTAGTATTGGCCAATTAAAATTTTCATTTGCTTAGAATTTTGATAATGTAACTCTTAAAATTTAAACAGTATTGCTTCATTTAACAATTACTTTAACAATAATTTAGATTTAATGCATTAATTTAATTCACTAATATCATTATAAATAGCATATCATTATCATCTCAAATTATTATGACCTTTCTTTAAAACAATAGCAATATGGTTACTAATTCTTTACACCTATCTGAACACAATTATTTCATTGCACATAAATTTCATAGACAATTTACTTAAATTACTATTAATTATACAACAATACAATTTGGTTCGAGATGTCAGAAGAAATGAATGATCAAAACACCTTACCTTATACTTTATTTGGTGGGGTACTCTTCTATTCACAGATAGCTCCACGATGTAGCGGTAATATGGCACAACAGATCAGTTTAGTTCTTTCTAATAAAGATACGCACAACACTTTAGTCCACATTAGACGATATGGCACGATACTTTATCACACACTCGACGATCCGGCACGATACTTTAGCACATACTCGACGATACGGCACAACACTTTACACACATTCGACGCTACGGCACGACACTTTACACACATTCGACGATACGGCACGACACTTTAGCATACAATCGACGATCAAGCACGATGCTTTAGCACATACTCCACGATATGGCACGACCACACAAGAATTCCACTGGATACTCTGGCATTAACAGACTGCAACACGGCTCGCTGGTCACTGGTTTCAGGTGATTCTATCCCGACGCTGCCAACAATTTGTCGGACGCTCCTCTCAGTCCACAAAACTTTGAAGAATGTCCTAGGTAGTTTTAGCTGCCACCACCGATATTAATGGGTGATATCGGTCACCTGCTGTGAGGATTGGGTAAAATAACACTGATGCTGTTAATGAACTGAACTAACAGTTTATTTAAGATATAGATATGTACACAAGAAACAATATTTACAACTATTTACAATTACGACTCGGATATAGATGATCCGGTTCAACATTAAATTAACTACCATAAACGTTGGTTGTGTACCGTTCAACTTACACTTTCTTCCTCACACTCAACGCACGTTGGATACGCTTTATCAGAGATTACTGCAGAATCTCAATACACAAGGGTACTAGGCCTCACTTCTCGGCCTATAACACTATCCACCGGGACGCCTTGTCCCACACTCAAAATATACACTATCCAACAGGACCACAAATCCTGAGCGACCTATCGGTCTCAACGCCAAGCGAGAACTGTCCAACCTCTCAGTCCAGAGTTGACCTTGTCAGAGATCTTCCTTCCCCCAGCAGGGCCTCTTAGAGTTTCTCCATTGGTTCAATTCCGCATACCAACCTTGAGTCATGACATCTACTGTTTACACATCACTCCAATAGCTAGATGACAGCTGAGGCACGCCCCGCGGCCATCACTTTCATTCATCAACGAGTGCGTCATCTGCACACCTGTGTCAACATCTGTCATTCGTTATTATAGAAAAGAAAGAAAGGTATTTCGAGCTTCACGGATACACAACCCACAATACATAAAATATTCAGATAAGGAAATGTTATTCCTTTCTAATTCAGGGCAGATGTCTTCTAGGAACCTGACATTATTTATACAGCATGTTTAAATACTGTAGTATTGTGAAAAAAATGTATACATGACATATACACACCACATTGGCGCTTTTTTTTTCTTCTTCTAGAGCCGATTCGGAGAAAATTTTGTTTTCAAATACCAGTTACATATATAGTTTACAATTATTTTCTGTTATTTTAAATAGAAAATAACAATAAATTTTAAAGAGTTTAGTTAATAATTATAAAACAAAACTATTTATATCCTTTAAAAAATAAAATAAAATAAAATAAAAATTTATTAATAAATAAACAACAGCCAGGCTACCAAGTGAGGCATAAAATCGCCATTTTATTGCAGTCGCGCAAATGTGGCGCATATATGACAAATGTGCCTAGATTAAAATAGTTTATATAATTGGAAAAAAAAAGAAAAAAATTGTAAATAGACAATTTATTAATAAATAGACAATAACATCCGGGTTGCCATATCAAGCAAAATAATGACACTTTGGCGTCAGTTAATTACCCAGATGTATATATGGTATTGGCGTAAGAGACAAATCGCACCAATGTAGTGCGTATGAGATATCTGTGCCAAAAAAATTTTTAAAAGTTGCAGTTAAATTATTTTACAGTATCTACGTATGCTGAAAGACATTTACTCTAAAATTTAAATATTATTCATTTTTGTGGTATTAACTGCTATATATGTATTTAAGTTAAATGTAAAAATTTTTCCTAAAAATGCTCTCACTCATTAAAAGAGAAAGAGAGAAAAAATAGTTCTTGAGAACATCGCTCCATCTTGTGCTTTTTTTGGTTTAGAATAGCATTGATTGGCGACAAAAGTAGATTGAAACACCCAATTGAAGAAACAACATACAAATAACAATTAGAGCCTTTTTAAAAAAAAATTAATTCTGCGAGTTTCTTATGTAAAACACATAACGGAAAAATTAGATTTAAAAATAGTTTTAGAAAAAGAAAGAAAAAAAAATACTTATGTTTTACCTAATGAAATTTTTGAGATGTTGTTTTCTTTTAATCTGGCTCGTAATAAATAAATAGCCAAATATTGTGTCACTTCAAAACTTTCTTTCATATTGAGTTACTTTTTAAATATTATAAATATTCTTTTTTTTTTTTTCGTTAAAGATAATTTTTTTCCCTTTCATAATATTATTTTGCATTAAACGGATTTTTTCTTTTTATCATTATTCATTATTCATTATTCATTATTCATTATTCATCAATGAATTAACAGGTTTTTTTTTTCGAAATGTTTATATTATTTTCCATTAGAGAAAGCATTTCATTTCTTTTTTGAAATATAATTATCGCCAAAAAATTAGTTGTTGCAACCCTTCCGTCAAAAATAACCGAAAAATACGAAATTTAGTACGGAAAATCAGAGTTAGCCCTGTATATTTGTATCATAAACCTCCGCAAAAATATTTCCTATCGAATGATATAATCTGCAAAAAGATCCATCGGGTAGTTTTTGAAAACACCCGTTTGGAAGTTTCAGAACTTCTGCTTTATAATATATATGATATGATATGATAGGAAACAAATACCTACTTATTTGACAAAAAATAATGATATCCTTTCAAAAACATGAATGTGAAAAAATGCCAAGTTCGCTAAAGGTTTCGCTAATAAAAGAAGTGATCTGACAAAAAATAATGATATCCTATCAAAAAAAAAATGAATGTGAAAGGATGCCAAGTTCGTTAAAGGTTTCTCTAATAAAATAAGTGAGATCTAACTGCAAACCAAGTTCTTTCGAAGCTCCTTAAATCATATCTCCTGTCATGCATAATGTTCTTCAATTGCTTAAAATGATTTGGTATGTTACTTGTTATTCAATAGAGCGACTTGGCAAGTTTTCAGCCACCAACATTAATGTTTGAGTCAGAGTATAATTTAATCTAGAATATGATTGTCAATCGAGTGTTCGAATAAGTACATTGATGTTAAGGTATTGATAAATTAAGTGATCAACTTTAAGTTCTGATCAATTAAATAGAGAGATTTGAATAAGAGAAAACTTGCTAAGTCGCTCTATTGAATAACAAGTAACATACCAAATCATTTTAAGCAATTGAAGAACATTATGCATGACAGGAGCTATGATTTAAGGAGCTTCGAAAGAACTTGGTTTGCAGTTAGATCTCACTTCTTTTATTAGAGAAACCTTTGACGAACTTGGCATCCTTTCACATTCATGTTTTTGATAGGATATCATTATTTTTTGTCAGATCACTTCTTTTATTAGCGAAACCTTTAACGAACTTGGCATTTTCTCACATTCATGTTTTTGATAGGATTTTATTTACCGTCGTAAGCAAGATCCATTGTACTAGTTTTCCTTTAATAAAAATAAATAAATAAATAAAAGAAGGCAAAAGACTTCGAGCGCCGTGTAAAAATTTATCATTACTCATAATGTTTTCAAAGAAATCAAGAATAATTGTATCTATGAATTCAGATTTCATGAAAATATCCAGAAAATAAACAATAAATAAATAATTTACAAAAAGGCTAACAATTTTTCTGGTCTGTACTAGAAGTTAAGATGTGTTCAACTGAAACTTAATATAAATGTTGGCGCCAACTTGGCATTTACTATCCCTTGGCGATAATCCTAATAATCATCGTAATCCTGGTTTTTGTTTATCTTCTACTTTGAATGACAGTCTCAATAGCGAGCACCTTAAGAGCTCTTTTGTTGTAAAATTAAAAAAAAAAAAAAAAAAAAAAAAAAAAAAGAAAAGAAAAGAAAAGAATGATGCCCAGTTAAATTGATGGCATAGAGCTCACAGGCTATGCAGACTAATTGTATATTACAGCCTTATATAATAATGCCCTTCGAAAAAAAAATAAGGAAGGAAGTATCTTTATACTTATCATTGAAGCCCCAAAAGTAATCAGGGATACGCCTTATCATATAATAAACCTGTATCCAAAATTCGAATCAAGTCGAGTAATTCTGCATAAAAACCCATTTATGTAATTTAAGAAACGTTTTCCCCGTTCCCTCCTTTATAATTAATCACTAAACTTCCAACACTGTTCAGAAATTCAACTTATCAGAAAAAAATCCAAATCCAAAATTTAAAGCAAATCGAATAACTCTGCATAAAACTCTATTTAGCTAACTTAAGAGGGAGGTAATCGCCTGTACCCTCCTTTATAATTAATAAAAGAATACCACAACAAATGTGCGAAGCTTCGTACTACTATGAACCTGTATACAAAAATGGAAACAAATCGGTTAATTCTGTATGAAAAACCATTTACATAAATTATGAAGAGTAGTTTCCCCTACCCTCCCTTTATACTTATCCCATGAATTCCAAAAACAAATCAGGGAAGTGTCATTTCAGAATAAACCTTTATATAAAATTTGAAGGAAATAGATAAATTTTGCATGAAAAACCTAAATTAAGACGGGGGGGGGGGTTATCCCCCATTCCCCCTTTTTAAACTTATCCAATGAACGCCCAATACTAATCATGAAGGCACCTCATTAGAATGATCCTACATCTAAGATTTGAAAGAAATCTACTAATTCTGCAGGAAAAATCCATTTATATAAATTAAGGGGGGCAATAGCCCCCGTTCCCCTTCATATACTTATCGAATAAACTCTCAAAACTAATCAGGGGAGCGTCTTATCATAATAAGCCTAAATCCAAAATTTCATGTAAATCGGATATTTTTATCATGAGTTATCGCGTTTCGCATGTACGCACGTACATACATACATACAGAACGGGGGGGCACATAAGCTCTCAGGCTTTGACAGCCTGTGACCTAAAAAAGTTTATAGTTATTAATTAGTGAGTCGAATTATATTTTAAGAAATATTTACAGTTCACTTTTTCGAGCTACCCAACAATAAATTTAATAGCCTGTCCACCAAGATAATTAAAAGAGTCATTTTATACGAAAAGAGACCCAAAACCAAAGGATGAATTGTCTGGTGTATAATATAGGATTTGTCCTTTAAGAATTGATAGCGATAGCAATAATAATAAGAAATAAAGCTAATTCTAAATAGTGATAATTTAGGAAATATTTTGAAACTATAATGCTATTTTCATACGTTCCTTTCGGTATTCATTTGAAGTATTTAATTTTTTAGACACAATCTTCTTCGTATGCATTTACATCTTAAAATTAACCATCATCACAAAATCCAAGTTTCTTTTCTGAGGGTCTACCATCGCTCTATGGATAGGGCACTAAAATATAAAACCTATGTTGAAAAAAGGACTGTCACCATCATTTTGACATTATTATTTTTTAAGTCGGTATGTTACTACTTGATATTGCTCCCACAGCTCCTATAAGGTAGTGACACCGACATTAAATGTGACATGTTGAAACCAGAACTTGATTACCGCACTGGCCAACTAGGCCTTGGCTTTGGGCTCACTGCTGATGAAGGCCCTAAAATGTAAAATAATTTAGAAACAAAATCTTAAATTGTACTTTTCTGCAATTTGCTGAAAAATTACAAAAAATTGGTTGGTTGTATGCATGTCGGCCAATTATCTACGCTGTGGGATATAGGCCCTAAGGGGTGGGGTGCCCTCCGTGGGGGTCTTTCTAAGGGAACCTAACCCGTATTTACGCAAGATTCGAAGAAAACCACGGAAAACTCCGAACGGTTAGGCCGACGGTCGCGATTGGGTTCGAACCCAGCACCTACCGTCTACCAGTTTGAGGTCAGAACCTCTCGGCCACTGGTGGGGCTACAAAAAATTGGAAATTGCATGGTAATGTCTAATAACTTTCTAATATTCCCTAAAAAATTTCTGCTTCTATTTTATAGAGATCAATTGAAAATTATTTTTGTTTTCGGTCCAATATCTGTGTTTCGCCAAAAATTTGTTTTGGTCGAAAATACTGTAAAAAATTTAGCTGGACTAATTTTACATTCCAAAATCTTGTTCATCCTTCAGAAATTTAGTCATTTGGAATATGAGTTATTAATGAATCAAGACTTGAGTGCAAATTATGAAGAATGCAATGTACGTATTACTAAACTTTTGAAGGTGCATTTCACAAACTCATTAAAAGCTGCAGACTTAACCCCTTGGTGACGAGCAACACGTATACGTGCCGAAAAAAAGACTTAAGAATCCTCGTTTATCGCCATCAGTAAAATTATATTCTAAAATTTGCCTTATTTAATCGGAACATTTTCTCTATTTAAAAAGAAACAAATTTCTGTTTTTTAAAACCGGTGACAAAACATTAAAAATTTCGTAAAAGGTTCCCGTCGGAAGGGGTTAACAGTCATTGAAAGTTTTCGATTAGAAACCGCAGAAGTATATTTCGAATACAGTTTCGAAAAGTTCTGTCATTTGATTTCGTTGATGAAATACTTACATTTTATTTTATATGAGAAGTTTTGATCAAAGGCACAACTTGGAACCCAGAGATAAAATTTGGTACTACTTTCTGGTTATGTTATCCCGTCGACCAACTTCGCCAAATTATTCAAATCGCCAAACTAATAGTCAAGTTAAACATATTGACATAATTTTTATTTTAAACTAGCTGCACCCGTCGAAATTCGACGAAATGGAATATGTTACATTAGTATGTTATGCATTAGTATGTGTATATTTTAAAACTATGAATAAAAGAAAACTGTACAGAAGAAAATGTCAGTTTTATTCAGTTTTTTCTAGAAATTTTCATACTGATTAAACGATGGGATTTTTCTTTTCTTTTTCAGTTTCTTAAAAATATTTCTTTTATATAACACATTAGTTATTGAGCTACTCTTTAAAACTGTTTGCATCTTGAAATTTTTAAAAGAACGTACTCGCAACATCGTGACATTTAACTGGTCGAGGTTAATTGTTATCTCATATAAATACCAATATTCTTATATAAATACAATATTTTTTTTGTGCTTTATTAATCATCATACAAAAATACAACATGAAATGACATTGACGTCTTCTAAATGTAAGGGAAAGAGTTGTGTCTGATGGCATTAAATTGATTCTAGTGATAAAAATCCTTTGTTCAACTCAACAATCTATTAAAAAGTAAACAATAATTGAAGCAATAAATAAACATAGATAATAACTACGAAAATAAATATAAATATCACAATAAATCGTAAATATTAACATTTAACGCAGTATTCAAAAACAAAGTTTACATATAATTCACGGGAGGAAAATACCGCTCCAATGTGGTGCTAATATGGCATCAGTGCCAATCTTTTAATACGGTTTCCACAATCTTAAACGTTATTTAAACGTCAAGACGCTTCGGGAATTTTATACAATACCTCAGATAGTGAATTAAAAATTATTTGCAGAGTTTATTATTTCTTTGTTTAAATGTTATTTATCAACTGCACCATAATTACAGTATCAACACAAATTTTTTATTAGAATATAAACATGGTGTTACTAAACTGCATAACCGACCCTGTACACATTTAAAATGAAATTTGAAAATTCAAGAAATTTATTTATTGGTTTTAGTCTTTTCTTTTAACTATGACATCACTTGATAAATCGAAATCGTTAATCCTTTCCAAATTTATAATACGATGTGGTTTTTGAATGATATTATTTTCCTCATTGGAAATATTTCGCTATAGATATTTTTTTTTATCATAGATTACTTTCTGTTATTTTACTTATGCAGAATACTAAATATTATTTCTCACTAAATGATAATTATTCTAACGCAGTTATTGCATAATTATACGCAATCATTTTATGGAACATATTTAGTCTTTCTGTTCGAGGTTATAAAAATAACCATTTTACCAATTTGATGTTACATGAATACATTTTATTGTACTTATATCATGCAGACGACTACATAAAATTTCGTTTATACTTAAAAGATTATTGTCAGGTTCCTAGAAGACATCTGCCCTGAATTAGAAAGGAATGACATTTCCTTATCTGAATATTTTATGTATTGTGGGTTGTGTATCCGTGAAGCTCGAAATACCTTTCTTACTTTTCTATAATAACGAATGACAGATGTTGACACAGGTGTGCAGATGACGCACTCGTTGATGAATGAAAGTGCTGGCCGCGGGGCGTGCCTCAGCTGTCATCTAGCTATTGGAGTGATGTGTAAACAGGAGATGTCATGACTCAAGGTTGGAGTGCGGGATTGAACCAATGGATGAGCTCTAAGGAGTCCTGCATGGGGGAAGGAAGATCTCTGACAAGGTCAACTCTGGACTGAGAGGTTGGAGACAGTTCTCGCTTGGCGTTGAGACCGATAGGTCGCTCAGGATTTGTGGTCCTGTTGGATAGTGTATATTTTGAGTGTGGGACAAGGCGTCCCGGTGGATAGTGTTATAGGCCGAGAAGTGAGGCCTAGTACCCTTGTGTATTGAGATTCTGCAGTAATCTCTGATAAAGCGTATCTAACGTGCGTTGAGTGTGAGGAAGAAAGTGTAAGTTGAACGGTACACAACCAACGTTTATTGTAGTTAATTTAATGTTGAACCGGATCATCTATATCCGAGTAGTAATTGTAATTAGTTGTAAATATTATTTCTTGTGTACATATCTATATCTTAAATAAACTGTTAGTTCAGTTCATTAACAGTGTCAGTGTTAGTTTACCCAATCCTCACAGCAGGTGACCGATATCACCCATTAATATCGGTGGTGGCAGCTTAAACTACCTAGGATATTCTTCTAAGTTTGGTGGACTGAGAGGAGCGTCCGACAAATTGGTGGCAGCGTCGGGATAGAATCGCCTGAAACCAGTGACCAGCGAGCCGTGTTGCAGTCTGTTAATGCCAGAGTATCCAGTGGAATTCTTGTGTGGTCGTGCCATATCGTCGAGTATGTGCTAAAGCATCGTGCCGGATCGTCGATTGTATGCTAAAGTGTCGTGCCGTATCGTCGAATGTGTGTAAAGTGTCGTGCCGTAGCGTCGAATGTGTGTAAAATGTTGTGCCGTATCGTCGAGTATGTGCTAAAGTATCGTGCCGGATCGTCGAGTGTGTGATAAAGTATCGTGCCATATCGTCTAGTGTGGACTAAAGTGTTGTGCGTATCTTTATTAGAAAGAACTAAACTGAACTGTTGTGCCATATTACCGCTACATCGTGGAGCTACCTGTGATTAGAAAAGTAATCCAGCAAAGAAAGTATAAGGTAAGGTGTTTTGATCATTCATTTCTTCTGACATCTCGAACCAAATTGTATTGTTGTATAATTAATAGTAATTTAAGTAAATTGTCTATGTAATTTATGTGCAATGAAATAATTGTGTTCAGATAGGTTTAAAGAATTAGTAACCATATTGCTATTGTTTTAAAGAAAGGTCATAATAATTTGAGATGATAATGATATGCTATTTATAATGATATTAGTGAACTAAATTAATGCATGAAATCTAAATTATTGTTAAAGTAATTGTTAAATGAAGCAATACTGTTTAAATTTTAAGAGTTGCATTATCAAAATTCTAAGCAAATGAAAATTTTAATTGGCCAATACTAGTGAGGAGAAAAAAAAAAGGCTCAAAAGAGAGCCATAGTGAAAAAAAAGGCCCAAAAGAGAGCCATAGTGAAAAAAAAAGGCTCAAAAGAGAGCCATAGTGAGTAAAAATAAAAGTAAAGATTTTCAGTATATTTGTTTTAAGTGTAAGAACCAGTATTGAGTTCGGAAATATTTTATGAGGATAATTGTAGAAATTTATATATGCATGTTGTACAATTTTTCTTTATGTGGATTTCTTGATTGACATCAATACTTCTATTCAATATCAACGTATCAGTATGATTATGTAAATTGTATGTTGTAATCTAAGTGTATACATTGAGACCTATATTGCATAGTAATCAAATCGAATTACTCTTTTACCTTTTGTTTCATTGGAAGTATATTGTGTGATATCAATGGTTGAGGAAAATTAGAGTATTCAGTAGGTTAATTAGAAATGAAATGTATTGATTATCTGAAGGGTATTAATTAGTTTAATAAGTGGAGAAATATCTGTACTAAGTTAGAAATTTCGGAAATATTAATTTGGTAGGTTTAACTATTCTTGTGGGGTGGTAATAACAATCGGTGAAGGTATGGCTTTCTTATTAAAACTAAAAAAGGTTGATCTTCAGGGGATAGCCGAAGAATTGGGTGTTGAATTCGCGGAAGATGATACCAGAATTCAGCTTAAGAAAAAGATAATGGACAGTGATGAGTATGACGAGGGGGTTATTAAGGAATTATCTGACGCTATTGTTGCGGAACGATTAGAACAAGAAAAATTAGAACGCGAAAAGTTAGAAAAACAAGAAAAATTAGAGAGCGAAAAGTTAGAAAAACAGGAAAAGTTAGAGCGCGAAGAAAAACACGAAAGGTTAGAAAGAGAAGAGAGGATAGAAAAATTAAGGATGGAACATGAATTAGAAATGGAGAGACTAAGGGTTCAAGGTTCGGCAAATAATTCTAATGTTAGGGAATCTAATAATGAAAGTAATATAGAAAAATTGATCAAAAGTGTTAAAACTCTATCTATCAAAGTACCAGAAGGGACTGAGGGATGGAATTTATTTTTCAACAGTTTAGAAAGGGCATTCCAAACTAAAGATGTACCGGAAAACCAGCAGGCCGAAATTCTACTAAATATGTTAGGAGATAAGGCGGATAATTTGTTAATTTATACCACTAAGGAACGAATGGAGAATTATGAGGAATTAAAGGAGTTAGTCCTAAGGGAACATGAGCCAACCCCGAAGGCATGTTTAGAAAACTTCCGGAAAGCTAGGAGAAATCCGAACGAAACCCATGTATTATTTGTATCGCGTTTAATAGCTACGTGGGAAAATTATTGTAAAATTAGAGGTGCGGACACTTATGAAAAGGTCAACCAGTTAATAGTTACTGATAAGCTAATGAGTACGCTAGATGAGGATACTGCAGCATATATTAGTTTAACTCACCAGGGTAAATGGTTAGAAGCTCCTAAAATTGCTAAAGAGTGTGATAATTATTTTGATGCTAAACATAAGTCTTATGCGGTTACGCATAAAAGCTTTAAAGGTGAAGATACGTACGTAAACTATGAAAAAATGAGACCGAGAGAGGATAATAAATTTAGTGGTAGTTGGAGGCAAAATGGTAGTAATGAGTGTAATTCTTTTCCGGATAGGAAAACAGAGTTTAAGAAGACGAATGATGCTTCAGGGCCTAGATGTTTTAAGTGTGGTTTGAGAGGTCATTACCAACGTTTTTGTAATAAAGTGGGTAATGAGGGAACTAATAATGGCAATAAAGGGCGAGACCAGAAAGCAGGTGTTCATAAGATTATGGTGAAAGAAAATCAAGAGTTACCTAATGGGGCTATTGGGGCTAGAATATCGGCAAAGGCCGAGCAGAAAACTAATGTTATTGGTGAGAAATTAAATAAACTTGAGAAAATTGAAGTTAGTGTTAATGGGCAAAAAGCAAAGGGATTGGTTGATTCTGGATGTGAGATTAGTGTTGTTCATAAAGATTTAGTACCGGAAGAGAAATTAAAGGGAGCGGGTAGTATTTATTTACAAGGGTTATTTGGTGAAGCTGTTAAATCACCG
>CAXHSM010000136.1:0-31000 GCA_964019185.1 Maratus speculifer | reverse complement strand
TTAGCTATTCTCGGTAGCATTCCCTTGCGCGCAAATTTGAAGTTTTGCGAGGAGTTTATCTTTTGTTTTCTTAACTGTGACTTTTTCTACACTGTGATTCAGATACTATGTGAGGAAAAGATGGTTCATTCGTAAAGCTATTATTTGAGTTTTTAATGTAAATTGAAAATTGAATAATTATATGACAAAGTTCTTTATAATTGAATTTTTGAAAATAATTTCGTTAAGCATTTTTTTTTTTTATCAATCAATCTCAGCAAGTTTATTTTCTATTAAAAAAATTTCTTACATTATATTTTCACATTTTATGATATCAGAATTCATGTTAGATTTTGTATCCTCGAGATACTTATTGTAAAATTAAAAATCATTTTTACATTTGATGGTATCTAAACATATTTCGCATGACAAAGAAATTTATTATAAGCTTTTCAAATATTTTCTCCCTTCATGAATGCAAAATGTATTTTATATTTTAAATCACAGCAAAGTATATTATAAAATTTTTAAATATTTTTACATTTAATAATATATAAGTACAATTTACATTTTGCTACACAGAAAAGCTAATTGAAAGATTTTGAGCATTGTCACTTTCATGGAATCAGAATAAATTTTACAATTATATTTTACATACAGTTAAATACATTCTACATACAACTAAATATGTTATAGATATTCTAATAAAAAACTGTAATGAAGCCCATTAGAGTAGTGATTATCCCATCACGCTACAGGTCTTCAGTACAATTCTAGACTGTCGACTGTGTAAAGTGCACTTAAAATTTCATCCCTTCGGAACTGATAAAATGAGTGTCAAACTTAGCTGGAAACTAAACACTGAGGATCCCACGTTGGATTGACCACCTAACTGGAAAATATGCTTCCAGGACCCATGTTCATGTATACAGAGCTGGCGACTGTAGACCGTGATATTTGATGTATTGTAGCACTGCTGGTTTTGTGTAGGTATATAGTTATATATATATATATTTCTTATGCAATAGACTTATGTTTGTTTTTCATTTTCCATCACTAGCACGAGTGAATTCCGGAACGCCTTCTTGCGCACCATCCGGCAAATCATCCGGGAGAGTGTGCGAAACATGACAGTGCCTGTGAATAAACCAGCAACCTCCAAGTCCGACAAGTCCGGCAGACGGTCTGGAGGTGCAGCGGATATGGCTCGAACTCTGAGCGGCGGTAAGAAGCGGTCCAAATCATCTCAACAACGGCACTCCGCGGGAAACATGGATCAAGAAGAGGAGACATACGACAACTTTACCCCGCGGAGTAAAACAGTGAGTGATGGCATAGATGACATGGACGCAACTTCAGATAGATCCGACAGGTCGTCCGATCCGAGACATCAGGTCGGATCGCCTGTCTGGAAGCCAAGAGGTGATCGCTCAGCAACGCTGCCCCACCCGCCTAAGGGTCAGCATCAGCATCAGCAGCAGCAGCAATACGGCGGACCCTTCTATAAGAAGGACCACTGCTCCTCGTCAGGGCTCGCCAAGCCGCCTCTTGAATGTTAACGTCACACTGCCTTTGTATATTTAGGAAATTAACTCATTTCGAGACTGAAGTACACCAAACAGACGGACAGGGTGCCAGCATTGCCAAAGGTTCGAAATGCTCATGAGTCACAGTGGGTTTTTCCCGCCTATGTTTTACTAAATAACAGAATTCTTTTCATAAAAGAATCATCCCAGACACATCCATAATTTGAACAATAATAGTCAGGTAGTAATATTTAGTTCCCTTAATCAAACCATTTAGATTCGCGTGTCTATATGTAGCAAGTGTCGGACAGCTACAAAACAGGAGACATAAATACAAATATATATCATTTACAACATCATCTAAATACCAATTGTAATAAATGTTATTATAAATTCATCTAAAGCACGAAAATTGAGATCTCTTGAATTAAACTGGTACTTATATAGCATCTTCAAACTGTAAAATAAATAGATTTTTGAATTATTAAAGATGCTAACATTTAACACAGTTAAGTAGCGATAACGCTGTTCAGAGTCAAATTAAAATCTTTTTACAACTCTAAAATCTAAACTGGACTGCGATACGCTAATAAACTGTGTATTTTTCGTATATCTTCCGAAACGTTTCATATGATGAGGAATTCCGTCATCTAAATAATATTGATTAGTCATGGCTTTAAAATAATAAATCATCAAACAACACTAATTTTTTGAGAAACGACTTAAATCTGAAGTTTTGGACATAGTTTATATACATAATGATGTTTCCCAGAGGAGCATCTTAAAATAAAACAAGATAATTAAATTATTTTAAAGCTTACTTTACTAATTGATGTGACAATTTTTATTTTGCATTCAAATAACTCATATCAAGTTGCAAACATTATGATTAACAAATTTAGCATACAACATTTAATTTAATGAATTATATATTTTCCTAGTTAATCGAGAAAAATTAAAATAATTTACTCCTACTTATAAAGGTGACAATTTCAAAAAATATACATTATAATTTATTTCTCCGTCTCAAATTTATTTATCGAAGATTAGATTTGGGTGCTTGGTATAACAGTATTTTAAATTACTTCCAAATACGATATTTTTTAGCATCATTCAATACTTTTTAAATTTTAATTCACTAATTATACAGCATTCAACGCTTCATTTTACTTTGACGCTTTTGAATGTTGTAAACATTTTGGCGAATGATTTAATTTGCATATATTGTAATAAATAAGTGGCAGCACTACTATCAACGTATTATTTTATTACTCTATAAAATATAGAAATCTAGTATTTCAAAATGCTCCAAAGCTGCTACTTAAAAACTAACGTTAAAGTGCCAAATATGAATTAATGTTTAGATATCAAATTGTAAAACTAAAATCTTAAGTGAAATCATAAGAGTGTAATCAGTTTCAAAAGTCATGGTTTTAACTCCTCAAACCATCATTTATCATAGAACATCTTTATGATATGGGGTGCTTCCACCCTGTCCGTCAACAAATGAAAAAGGTGGTGTGTTTGTGAAAAGTTGTATGCGTCTGTATGTGCTAAAAGTACGATTCTGTTGTTAATTTTTGCAAAAGACTATCAAACTCTTGATAGCGGAGGGAAAATCAAGAAAACCAGCATTCATGGAAATGGTAAAATATTAAAATCTTCACAGACTATTCATAAAATTGTTATTTAGTATAACTCCTGTGATTTGTAATACTGTTGTAAAGGTAACCAAAATAATTCAACAGTACCGAACACGTGATTGTTCGACTAACTTAGAAATCACTGAGCTCAATTTGCAGTATACAAGTGCCCCCTTTCCTGCTACTGCAACTATCTTATACAAGACATTAAAATAAACGGTTGTTTCTGAAATATTTACGACAAACCATTTGAAGTAGAAAAAATGTATGAAAAAGTGTTATTTAAAAGAATAGTGTAGCTTTTTTTTCATAGCATGCAGTTTTTTTCCTTGCCATTTTCATTAGAAGTTTGAAGTCTGCACTACGAATTATGACCGTCGTTTACAAGATGGAATTGTGTGATATCAAATAAGGATTTGCTCGCAATCATTATTTATTTTACATCCATTTTTTCACGTTAAAATTTCCGAGCCGGAATATTAAGTATCTGCTTTTTTTCAATATTTTTTAATTACATTTCTTATTTAAAATGGCATATATTCTTTTTACCAGATACGTTGTGGTGGACTGAACTGATATAAAAAAATTCTGAAAAATCAGCTTAATAAAAGAGCTTCTTAAGCTATCGTATATTCCTATTACCGTTTTTGTAAGTCGGCGAAAACACACATTGAAAAATTTTGGCGAAAAGAAATATGCAACTATGTGATTTTGTTCAAAGGTATAATAAAGTTACGCTGTTTATAATTAATTTAATCACTTGTAAGTTAACCTGTATAAATCTTGAAAGAGTAATATTTTGTGCGTTTAATCCTCCTTTCATGACATTTAAAAAATTTTAATTTTTTTAAACATTTTGTAATTATTTTTTATTAAACCATTTGCATTTAAGAATATCCCATACTAATATTATTTTACGTGAAACAATAACCGTTAACTAGGATTTTAAATTACAACTCCTTCATTTGTTAACCAACTTTTTTAAGCTTCTTTTTTCTGCCTCTATATAGTTCCTAATATAAAATTTGCTTGTCTAATAGAATGCTTTTTTTCTAAATGTATTTTAAACATTCTAATAATTTCAGTTATTATGAATACTCACAATGTAAAAATTGTGATTATTATATGTTATGTAAATTTGAAAAAAACTATTTACATTATTTTTTTAAACCTTAAAAATAAACTGGAATTTCGGGTACTGAATACAACGTATGACAATTTAAAATATTATGTATATTCTGTCCCGGTGCTTCTAAAGTGGGATGACTTTAAAACTAATAATTAAATGCTACTTTTAAATATGAAAACTAGAGTGACAATTTAAAATTAATAAATGCAGAAATCCTATATTTTTTAAATTTATGAACCATTCTTAATTATAATGTTTACAAATGTTCAAAAATACTAACTTTTCAAATGAAAAAAAAAGGTTACTTCAAGAGTTTCAATCGATAGATTAAAATCAAATATAAAATTTCTCAATACTTTTGCTATTGTTATTTTTAACTTTAATATTGGTGTAATTATTTAAGTTATACATTTTTTTTTCAAAGGCAGTATTATTGTAGTTATAAAGAAAAAACTCACTCGTGTACTTGGGTATTATTTTGCCTGTTACATTAGACTGTTCCATTTATCTGTGCTGTTTCTACTCTTAGTAATCATCTATTTCATTAGAAACATCTGCATAACAAGATATCGTCGGAACTACCAAATTTTCGTATAATATATCAATCTTTTATGACGGCTTCAATTTTGAAAGAAGTCTACAAATCTTTAAACATCTTCCTCTGATGTTTTGTTGAAATATGCATATGAAAAAATCTTTACGCTTATAATCTTCTCCTTTAACATTCTTTTCCGGGACACAAATATTGAAATAATTGAGGAAATCAATCCACATCCTTATTTTGAGAAGATAGGCCTTATCTATCCCTGCGATATCCAAACTATTAATATCATATCCTTTTTAGAATTTTCCACTGAACTTCTAAAACATTAAATGATTTTCAATTATATGATTGTGAAAGTCACACTGTGTCTTTATTTGCCGGTATTTTTTCCATTTATCTATTTTCTGCTCATGTTTTTCCTGGTATTCAACTAAATGTAGTTTGAATTTTTTTTTCTTTCAAAATTAAGAACTACATCTTACGAAAATATTACAAAGAGTCTATGCAATACGTTTAAAACATTCATTATGTTCAATGTTTGGTAAATGTATGAAATCTTTTTAAACTATATCTGTTCTTTTGTTTTGCCTTTTTCATTCAACAAATCATCATTTTTGATACAATAAACGTTTATTGTATTACAATTTAAAGCAAAGTAAAACAACAATACGATATTTTGTCAGTTCAATGCTTTGAAAAAAAATCAAATTTTATTGATGATTCATCGGTTTCCAAAAATTAAAATGCATTATATTCATGAAGGTTCAAAACAAGCAAAAATTGTTATCATATTTTTAAAATATATGTAAATAAAAAATTATTTATTCATAACTCCCAATTATAATTTCATTGAAATGGATTTTTAGTTTATTTACCATCATAGAATTGGTAAATTTCAATGTTATGCGTATTTTTTGTTAAAAGTTTTGAAATTCATGCGAATATTTTTATGTTCCAAAAATGTAGAAAGCATTATTCATATTTTAACCTGCAGTCCACCACAAAGGCCGAATCTCTGTTTAAAATTACTTTTACTGTTAAATCTAGTTCATTTTAATTTTCTAAAAAAATCAAAAAAAGAATTGAATCAGAATATTGAGATATATATATAAAATAATTAGCAAAACTCTTTTATTTGTTCTTCATTCCTTCAGGCCTCATAGCATTAATTTTAAGAAATCAGATTCAAAGGAATCATCTTTCATAAAAATTTAGTAAACTGTCAATTAAAAGATTATCTTACAAATTATTTATATTTTGCCTTTTATCAATGACATAAAATAACAGGCGCACAACATTTTTTTTAAAGTAAAAATTCATTTAAATGTTTAAGTTAATATTCATTAAAATAGAATCTAAAGTTATTTTTACCTCAAAAATTAGAAAATAATAATAGTTTTGGAAGTTCTTCAATTAAGTTTTCGGATCACATATAATATATATATAAGACTTTAAAATGAACATTTGTTTATTGGATAACTATTAAATTCATATTAACCGATTTTTTAAATTTTTCAATTTTCACAAATTTTAACTACTATCAATTTTCTTCAATTTTCGTTTTTAAAAATAAAAGAATACCTATCTTTAAAGCAAAATGACGTTTTTAAGTGAGTTTCAATAAAGCTTATAATAACTTTTTTTAAAGATTCAATCGTGAATAAGTACTAAATTTAAAAACAAGGCCACAGCCAAAACGAAGCGTCCCTCATTTTTTGAAAATATGGAATTCGAACATCGTCCGAAAATTTACAAACCTATACAGATTTTTTTTTTCATTATTCTTTTTTAAGAATTTTTTTTTCCTAAAGGGAAAAGTTGGACTAACATATTGTTGTATAAATTATTTAATGACAGGAAAACAAAACGTTAAAAAATACATCAATAAAATATAATGTACATTTAAATTTAAATTTGAAACCTCTCATGAAATATTTTTCTATCTATGGCGTTGTTTGGTCGTTGTAATTTGTAATACATCACAAACATAGCTCAAATATGACAATAATAAACTTTTTTTTTCAGTTTTCGTTAGTTTCGCAAATAAATGCAACACGACTTTTGCATCATAAACTTAAAAATTAAAAAATAAAAGTTTAGGGAAAGAAAAGCAAATGTAAATAGTTATTGAGTTTTGAACATTCATAGTGTTTTTCTAAAAAAACTTGATACGTTAAAACAGATAATACATTTTTAAATATCTAAAATAAAATACTAATTATTTTTCATTATATTTTACAGGTTAGTAATAATTGAATTAATAAAACTGAAAAATATCTTGAATATTCCATGTAACCATGGTAACCTAATCATAAATAAATCAGGTTCAACAGAAAGATTTAATTTCAGTATTTCGTAACCTACACTATTCTTTGTATATCATTTATTTTTTAAGGCGTAAAATTTATCTGTTGTATCAAATCTTATTAAAATTCTTAAAGTATTTTTTTTCTAATAAAGATAGATTTTAATGAAATTTAAATATTTTCTTACGTCAATGCTGCCCAAGTTTATTTCAATTTGATACCAAAGTTGCATCTGTGGAACTCATTTTCCACCATTTCACATCAATTCCATTTTGAAATCGTAACGATAATATTAAAAATAAATTACTTAAAATGGACAAAAAGAGAATTCCAGACTTAGGACGTGTTAGATAATTTAATTTTTCAGTTTTCAATCATTTTTCATTCATTTAAAATTTCAATTTATACCGAACTAAAGCAATGGGGTTTTGTTACTTTCTTTGCTATCCAACTAGATAATTAAAAAATTTTTTTTTTTTTTTTTATGAAACCTGACAGTCAGAAAACATATTTTGTAAGTAATATTTCAGATGAAAACTTGTACAATAAATTGAATTTCAAGAATCAACGTTTGTAATCTAACCTCTTACTCAAAGGCAAGAGAGTAAAGATAACAAACACGAAAAAATTCATAATGAAAATTTTCGCTGAAATAAAATAATATTGTATATATGTATTATGAAAAAAATTAATAAAAATATCAATTTATTAAATTTTAAGGATTTTTGTTTTGTTTTTCTTGCAGAGTATAATTATCTGTTTATTATCTGTTTATTACATTTTTTTTAAAGATAAAATACTTTTGAGCTAAATTATAAAGAAAACTACCTTAAAATAAATTATTAAAGAATAATGTACACATGTAAAGGTATTAATAAAGAAATATTAATAAGAATATTAAGAAAAATATGCACATATGTTTGCAAAAGGTGTGTTTTTATTCAAAGAAATATTTAACACTTACTTTAATCATTAATCTCAGACAACAATTTATCTTATCTGTTATACATTTACAATTATACCCTAACTATTCAAACAAATTTGAACGACGATGAAATACTTTATCACACATAAAAATAAATAACGCTGTAGATTAAATAATATTTCAATTTAATTCCAGATAATTTTTATGTAATGCAAACTTTCCTGATATGAACCATATGTTTAAACAACTTTTACTTAACTGTTTTCCTAGCCACATCTATTAAAAAAATAAATTAATGGAAGTTTTTAAAATTAATTTTTCCTTAAGCTTTCTGATCAATTTTTTAATTAATATAAAGTCCAAACACTTTAGACAAATAAAACTTTAATTAACTTTCCTTTATCAATTAAATTATTGCTAAAAGTTTTACAAAACGTTTTCCTACAAATTTATATATAATTGAATTTCTATTAAATTATTATAAAATTAAAATTATTTTCTCAGAATAAAAATGGAAGAATTATTTATTGCTTTTAAATTAAGTGTAGAAAAGACTTCATATAAATTACATAAATGTGTAGAAAAAGAGAATGATTTTAGAAAAAATAAATTTAAAATTTTCTTCATTGTACAAAGAATACGAGCTTATTTCAACTGTAAAAATCGGAACTGGTTGCTTTAAATCGTTTTTTTTTTTTTTTTTTTTAATCAAAAAATGGTCTTTCTTGTAATTTTTTCTGCCTTTATTTATTTATTTTTATTTATTTATTTATTTGTATATTTTTATTATACTAGAAATTTTACATAACTAATTACTAAATAAATATTTTTTTTCCACAGTTTTCTCGAAATTACATTAGAAATGTTACATTTTACCAGAAAACTCAATTTTAATAAAATTGAGTGAAAAAAAGGCTTTAAAATAATGTAAATATTGGAAAAATTTAACTTTGAAAATCATTGTATGTTCTTTGGCAGATGTATAGTTTTTTCGTTTCAAACTAATATTTAATAATGTTTGCTTACTTAATTTATTGTAACTTGAAAATTTATCTATTTTGTTACTCATTCTATCACTCGATAGTTAATAGTTATAAAACTGAATTTTAATTAAAAATAGTAACTTATAGTATACTAAAACTGTTGCTGTTTTGATCTTTAATAATATTTCATTTTCATTTGATCTTATTTGATCTGTTTATTTCTTTATTTATTTGCAAAAAATAAAAATAAAAATAAAAATAATTTCTTTCTTGGACAAATGTTAAAATAAGTTTCATTTCACCATTTCGTTCCAATGTTTCTTACAATTACAAAATCACATTAAATTTTTTTATTTGAATTTTTCTGAAGCTTTTTACTTTCTTGAATATGAAGCTGAAACACTTTGACAATATTAAATTTTAATTAATTTGAAAAGGAAATAATAATTCTTCGCCTTTTAAAATATAGTTTGAAAAGTTAGAAAATGTTCATCTACAAATTTATATTTTCTCTGCATATACTTGCAAAATTTGATGCCATTAAATTTTCATACTAGCAAAAATAATTGCTCAAAATAAAACGAAAAAAATTGTTAATTATTTTCAATATGTCACTTAGAATAGATTCTTAGAATGGAGAGATACCATTGACTTTCATGAAATGTTATTTGATATTTGTCTCTCGGTATTAAATGACGTTGATAAAATTAATAATGATAAGATATACAATTAATATGAATGAAGAAATAATATACCACGATAAGAGAGTAGCCGGAATTATAATAATTGTACGAATAGATATTTTTACGCTAGAGATCTGTGTAGAATATCAATATTAATGTCTATTATATTAATGATTGTGAATTATAGTTTTAACAAAAAATATATATACGATATATAAAATTTTTACGAAACAGTTTAATTTATCTAAAACATTTATATAGAAATGAATTAACAGTTTATTTGAATTTTTGTAAAAATGTTGCTGTCTAGTAAAAATTGTACGGGTAAATAAATCCGCTTTAATCTAGTAGTAACATTCATATGATTAAATATTTAAAAAAAAATAGAAAATAAATAAATATAGAAGTGAAAAATTAGGCTTTATTTCTTATGTATTTCAATTCAGTTGCAGTTAACTTTTACTTTGAAAGGGTGTGGTGGCATATGTGATTTAATCATTCCTCAACATGGCGCCAATAAAAGCCACTACCCTTTATTTCTTTCATATAGTTGCAGAAGTAGAAAAGATCACATGATTTTGGGCAGCACAAATCTAGAAATTTTCTCTGTAAGTTAAAAGATGCTTCAGCTTAAAAAATGAAAGTAATTATTACCTCTGTCTCTTTAAAAAGATATTATTATATTATTCGCTGTAAATATATTTATGGTTTTGGATGAAAATTCTTTTATAGATATTACAGAAGCATTATAAATTGTTAACAAAATTTGCAACAATATAAAATTATTAAACTATATGAAAACAGATAAGATTTGTGAGCAATAGAATCAATAGTTCTAAGTATTGTTAAAACTTCAGTTTTGGTTGGTTAAAAAATATATATAACTATAACTATTTCTGTTTATTCTAACAAAATAAGTATGACTGTTTAAAATATTATTAATGAACAAGATTTTTTAATAATTTAATTAAAATTCAACCCTTTTTATGAAAAACAATACAAAGCTCATATTTATCATTAAATAAATATGATATTTATAACTGATAAAATATTTGAAACGTTATAATACTTCCTCACTTTGTGAACGCATAATCTGAAATGTAAAAAAAAAAAAAAAAAAAAATAGTGAAAAGGATTTTTTATTAAGTATATCTATATATACTTCATTATGTATATTAATAAAGGTACTTTTAATGTATTAATGGTTTTGTTGATAGTTGTAGAAAAAGTTTCCAAATCAAAACAGAACTATTTCGGTGAATTAATGTTCAAATTAATTTGCAAATTTCTATTCAAATAAATAACAAAAACATAGGTTCATAAGATGAATCAAATACAATATATAATAGTGTATTTAAGAATAAGTGAATGTTATAATATATGACTTATCTATTTTATGTAAGGATATAATATATATAAGTAATAATAAGTAATAATGTACAAGTAATAATGCTTGTATTATTAATATATTGATAATATAATAGATAATTCATAAATTATAGCATTTATTTTTTTTTTCGTAAAATCACTACTATATAAACCTACATACATAGATATGTAACCTATAAAATTGACTGTGAAAGAAAACATAAATCATTTTTATGATGTAAACACAATAGCCTTTTTATTTATTTTGAAAATGTTAATTTAAGTTCTCTTATTCCTATTACTTTAATCATTATTCCAGATATGTTGTTTACATTTTAAACGATGTTATTTTTACTTTCACTTATATCGCTCTCAACAAAAATGAAATGTATTCCTTTATGTTACAATATACCTCTATGATATCTGAAAGAAATGATGATTTATTGAATCATCGTTATAGTTTTTTTTTAAATGTATTATTATGTTTTACAAAAAATAAGTCATTGAATTATACTTTATGAAAATTTACTTTTATATTTTCTAGAAAAAATACATCATTGAATCATTGCTGTCCTTTTTGTTATAATCTATGATATCTAAAAATGATACATCATTAAATTACACTATACTTTGTGAAGTCTAAAATTTTTGTTGTTTTTGAACTGTTAAAGATGTGAATTCATTTGTTTTGTAATGAAAATAATTGTTGTTATTGTTCTGTGATTTTTTTTAATTCTTATTTTTGTGTAAAAATATACAATTAAAACGGCTATAAAAAGAAGCAATATTTAAATTTAATTATAACAGAATACCGCTGTGTCTTCTATAAGTTCATATTTATGCATTACTCAAATGAAACAAAACTGAAAAAGTATCTACTTTCTTTTAAACGAAGTTTCACATACATATATATTGGACTTAAATTACTTAACATCAAAAGAAAAACATAACGAAAAAATTTTTCGAAACCACTGTCAGTAAAAACGTAAATATTTTTGTAATTGCTCCATACAGTAAATTTCATTTATAAATTTAAGTTAATTTAAGAACAAAAAAAGTAATATGATTATGCTACTTTTTCAATTTGCTGTGTCCATTGCTATGTACATAACAAGCCAAATGCAATGTATGAAATGAAAACATAATTTAAAATGACTTTATGTATCAAATAACTATAATAATAAAAAAAAAGCAAAATGAAATGGGATATTTAAAGAAGCATTTATAAATTGTGCAGGTTATAAAATGATGGGTTTGTAATCATTAAATATTTATTTTATAGATTGCTTCTACATAAAATAGAAAAGAAAACCTTTCTCGTTTTTATTTTTAATAATAGCAGTTATAAATTTTGTATATAAAAAAAAATCTCTGTTAAATTATAAAACACTGTTAAATTACACACATCGGAAAAAATAATTATAATCCTGTCATGACAAATATTACTTATTTTAGTTATATTTTGTGTTATTTCTGTAATTTTCAACAATAAAGTTTAAATTTGTTAAATTGAAAACTTCTTTAAGACACTTGCGGAATCTGAATTTCCTACTCTCACAGAAATTGTATTGTAAATGTTCAGCATTATCAAAATAAAAATGAAAAACTTTCAAAATTAATTATTTTTATTTTCCATTTTTCAATCATCTCTGTCATGCCAGATCACAAAATTATTATTATTATTTTTTTTCATATGCATATAACATGGTATAAAATAAATTTTAAAACTCATAAGCATTTTTTTTTCTGAAATATAAATAAAATAATAATAGTAGTAATAATAATACAGTCATAATATTTTTAAATAACATGGAAGCATTTGAATATCCTTTAAAATCATTTGTTTTTTCATAAAAATTCGTGGAATGTGCTTCACTATTCATTCTTACATACGTTAATTAATGGTGCAATTGCAAAACTGTGACCACCAATTACAAACTTTTTAAAATGGTTTTTCTTTTTATTAAACTGAATGAAAATGTTTGCCAAACGAGACAATCAATACACTTGGAAATTTTGAATAAGATTGGAGATGAAATAAATAATAATTGTTGTTTACGTTTGAACAATATTTATTTATTTATTGAAAATGTATAAAAAAAAATAATAAAATCTAAAACGCTTTTATTGCAATCTTCCCTGCACATATAAAACACACATTAATTTGCTTAAAACTTTCAATTTCTTTTTTCGCCTTTTAATAGAACTCTATAAACGAAGAAAATTGTAAATTGTAGCTTTAGTCTCAAATTTTAATATGACTAACTCTTTGTACAACTAATTCAGTTGAGCAATATTTCTTATAGATTCTGCTATTTAGAGAAGTTTACTCTGGAGATACATTACATCATGTTATATGCAAATTGACAATTTTTCAGTCAATTGTTCATTTAAAATGCAGTTATAAACTGCTGAAAAACTATCTGTTTTCTCCGGTGTGTGTGTTTTATTCGACATGTAGTTGATATATACATAAAATTACATAGCAGATATAAAAACAGAAAAATATTTAGCAATTATTAACAAGCAAATCCAAGCATAAAACTGTTTAAAGTAATTCTAATAATACTTTGATATCCTGTATTTAATTTCTATTATACACAAATATATTAAAAAACATTAATAAAGTAATAAACTATCTGATAAATATATTACTATGAACATAGATTTTAAAATATACATAAATTACGTAGCAGATAATCAAAATACAAAAATTATTTTGTAATCATAAGCAAAAGTAAATATGTTTAAAATAATTCTAACATTCCATTATTTTGTATTTATTTTTTATTATACACATAAAATTTTAAAAATACATATTAAAAATGTACTATTTAAAACTTTATTCTATTAATAGATTTAATGTATATATTTTAGATTATATTAACTTATGTAATATGTTTTTAAAGCAAGAGAAAACACCGATTGTGAGTAAGTGTGTATCATGTATAGATATATCTGCACTTCTAGTAAGCATACAGTATTCTTCAATTCATTAAACCAATTCTTCAATAAATTTTTCACTTCAAAAATTAAATTTGACATCAAAGATTATGAAATAGCCTCTGTAACGATTATAGTACGATAAATTTATTAGTGTAATGTAATATATATACTCATAATTTACAAAGCATGTTTCCCTGCAGCTGTTGGAACACAATGTGCGTTCTTAACTATGCAATATATTTTTCCCTGATACAAATAGTGCCCATAGTTACAATTATCAACGAAATTTTTTAGACAAGTTGCGAGTGATTTTGATCTTTATTTCTGTTTTATGGACTTCCACATGTTTGATTTATTAAACAATATCTTATCATTTTACGAAACTGTCTTTTTGTGAAATAGGAGGACACGAAAGTTGCAAATTTAAAGTTAGTTATATGACATTCCGAATAACTATAAAAATCATTTAAATATGCAAAAATCTCAAAACTCACATATTTAGTTATTTTACAGGATTTGATTGTTGAAGTTCTTATCAAAATTATCTTTAAATAATTGATCTAAAAATCGATATTTTAGTCTTAAAAGTAACTTATTTAATATTTATTTTAATTAATGTCTTTTGTTACCTCAAACTCATATTTGTAGTCATTCTTTCCTTTGATTATTTTTGTTTATTTTTCAAAGTTTTACAGGTTATTATTTTATATAGCAAATACATTAGCCAGAAATGCTTATAAATTCCTTCATAGTCTTTATATATAAAAATGTTAATTCATTTTTATTTTACTAATAGATAATAAATGTTGGGTTTATTTTTAATGTTGTTGATATGTTTTCAAGTTTTCTACTATGTAAGTGTTTCAATGTTTCGTGATATTCTAAGTATTAAAAATGATTAAACTGTATTTAAATTAAACATTTAAATATTTATTTAAAATTTTAAAACTACGTACAAAATTACGATATATTTTTTTGTTGAAATGTTAGAAGAAAAGCAATCAATTTTATTTAATTTTACAAAATAAAAATGTGTTTTCTTTGCAAATATATAATTTAAGTGATTCAACATTAAAGGTGTCTGATATATATCTTTTTTTTCTTTTTTTTCGAAACTTTTACCCGATTACTTATACATTAGGATTTAGAAGCGATCTGTCGCGGAAAAATATAGCTCAAAGTGCTATTTACAGTTTTTATCTGTCAGTTGTCAGAGCTATATCCTTGAAAGTGTCTTACACTACTTTATGACAAAGAATCATGCATGCAAATTTATATTTGGTATTCCAGATTTAAATCTTGTACTGATTTACAGTAAAATAACATCGAATTCTATATGTTATGTACTGACAAATGAGATTACTTATTAAAATGATACCTAAAAGAGCAATGCATGTTAGTTTCTAGCTAGTATCTTTGTATGAGAGTATATAGATCAAACTCTTCTTTAAAAACAAAAAAAAAAACTTTATTTGCTTCTCACTGAATAAGAATGTTTAAAAACCATCTAATTTATAAACTTTTTGATGCATAATGAAAATCTAATGAAAGGAAAAAGAAAATTTGGGGGACATTTTCCCTACAAGAAACAGTCTATGCAGTTAGGAAAAATTATAATACAATAACTCCTGCTTTTATCGCTCCTACTAGTATTTTCCAGTGCCCCTAAAATATAATTCTATCTTAACCGTCCTTTTTAAATATTTTATATTTACTAATGTGTGTGAACATTATAAAGCATATTTGAACATATTTTTTAAAAATTGTGATATTACGAAAAATAATAATGCTAGTAGAAAATAATTATATAATGCTTAGTAAAAGGATGAAAAATAGCAAGATAAGGATTTGGAGATTTCTGTTTGTTTTGGTTATCACCTTTCTTATGCTTTTTAATGCTCTGTTACATTACTCATCATCGCGTTTTCTTTTGCCTTCTGGTATGAGCGATAAAATAAGGGGTTACTTTATGACACTTTCATTTATTTTAAATGTTTTCATTTTCTTTAGTTGTCCTTTATAACAGACATTATGCGTACAGAACAAAAAAAATTTTGAGTCACATGATTAGAGATGAAAAATTATTAAAGTAATGCAAATCAGTGAAAATAAAATCTTAATATTTTATAGATTTCTTTACACAAAATTCTACTTTAATTTTTTCGACATTCTTCTTACAGAAATCTTGCTAACCTATGAATGGAAATTAACGCGATTTTCTCATTGGCACAGTAACACTGTTTTATAAAGTAAGAACTTTAATGCAAAAAATACGATAGATTTAATAACACAAAAACGATAAGCATGCCAACAAAAATTTTTAAAAACATTCTCATGAAGGAAAAAAATGTATACAAAAGAGACGCTTTCAGACCTCTAAGAAAATAGTCGCAAGTTGAGAATTGTAAAAAGATTGTAAAAAATACACGTAATGCATAGTATTATTCTTCGCCAAAATTGCTTTATGGGAATTTTATGAAACGTACATCACGATGAATTTATATAAGGAATGCAACTGGTTAGCATAATATACAACTTAGCTAAGGGAAATAATTGACTCTGGACCTCCATTTATACCGATAACATTTTATTGGGAGTTCTGTATGTGCATGAGTACTAGATCACGTTCGGAGGAGGATCCGAGAACCCTATTATTTAGTGATTTCCATGTAATCAGATCAGTAAACTACCACAAAGTTACAAAAATTGTCATTTTCCAGAAGAAGATTTTTTTCAGCGCTTATAATATTTTCCAACACAGATAAAATCAAATAGGAAGAAACTTTAGCTTAATTTGTTTATTCAGTTTTGAGTAATGTTTTGTCAGACTCGTGCGCTTTCCTAGGCCTCAACTACAATCAACTGCAGATTGGTTGTGGATTTTTAATCTTAAATTTGGTTGCAATTTATTATCTGAAAGTAATATGTTTGTTAGCTGAAAAAACAACTTAAAGGGAACAGATTCAGAATTGTAATTTAAGATTAAGAGTTTTAAAATATTTACTTGGAAATTAATTTAAATTTTTGATTTAAAACGGGATTTTAATATTTTAATACTTTTTATGTATATCAGCATAATTTTTGTAGGAATTTTGAATATCTAATTATGTTTCACACTGTTTCAAAAACATTATTATTAATTTTATCTCTCCGAAGGAAATGTGGCAGCTATACTCCATTTCCTTCTGCAGTCCTCATTTAGTAATTTGTCGATTTTCTATTGTTGTGGCTGCTCAGTTTTAATATTTTGCATGTTTTTAGGCTAAGTATGTTCAAGAAAGTTAGTTTCAGACATACTAATTAATCATGGTTAAAAGTAAATTATTCCAGAAAAATCTGAATTTTGGAATTTTGAACGACGACGATTTGAAAATTCAAATTCCTTATTCCATTTTATTTTTAAAATTTGCATCCATTTTATAATTTTCAGGATACAACATTATTTTTCTAGAGAAAAAAAATAATTTGGCAGTAAATGCATTAATTCAACACTGCACGTAGCATAATAAACTTCTTCAGTTCCGAAGCTAAAATAATAATACAAATACTTATTCATTGGGGGGGAGGGGGTGTTCTGACATTGTAAGTGACAGAAAAAAATAGCGTTTCTGAAATTGATCATTTAAGGCGCTTAGTAATTTAGTTTTAAAAATATGGATCTAAAACTACAAACCTATTTAAAGCGTCAATTTAATAACCATTAATCTAAATTAACGTAATCACAAATTTAAGAGCTTTAAACAAGTAAATAATCTACAAATCCTCAAAAATAATTATTGAAAAAGGGAATCTACAACATATTTCAGTATATTCAGTATATTTCATAAATACTTATGAAAATTTGGCACTTTCTTAGTCATACTTTACTTTTGGACATTTTTAGGCATTTTGCAAATTCAGATGAAAATAAGATTTTTTTTTATAAGGGGTTCAGCTTGCAGGCTCATTCGTTTACTTTCAACACAAAGAACATTCAGTTATAAAGGAGTGATCTAAAAATGTAAAAAAATCAGACATTTTAGTTGTTATAAGTAAAAGAACAGAGGTCCCCGAAGTGGCTAATTCCTTTATTGTTGGATACGATAGTTTCCGGTTTGTTTGAACATACTTCTATACTTCATCACTAGAGATTGCATTCGTGCTTGGAATTACAAACACCTGATGTCTACTCTAATGTACAATAGGTCAGGGAGAGAGTAAATTTGACGCCCATTTGAAGATTTTGTAAAATGTACACTGTTAAAAATAAATCTGTGAATTCCAGGTGAAACTACCGGCAGCAAAGTAGCCGAACTGTTACCGTTCCGTAAGTAGATTTTCCGTTGTGGGACATACAAGAAAGGAAAACTCCGTTTGAAGAAGCGGTAACTTTCTGTTACAAAGTCTGATTTTTAATGATAATAATTTAATATAATTTTTAAAATTAATAAATCGATTAATCGTCAAAGAATTACCGAGTGATTACCGTTCGAAATTACCGAGTGACTTTAAGCTGCTATGTTATTTTACGTATTATTATTATTGCACACTTTAGTTCACGCCGTCCTTAGGATCGAACTCGGGACCTTTTGATAGCGGAATAAATCCTTACTAACCGAGCCAAAGCTGCTGATGTCGGCTGGTACATAATATGTCTTTTATGAGTTAGTGGGAAAATCTGTTGTGCTTTTTAAAGATTTCCTTTCAAATATATTCTTTATAGTATTTGTAAACAGTTTATTTTATTTTATTTTAGACTGATGCATAATGCTTATTATTTTTTAAAATCAATTTTTATTTTTTAAATAGTTTAAATAAAAAATCACTGTTTAAAACTACTATTTTTTTTTTTTTTTTGAATGAATGAATGAATGAATGAATGAAAAAAACTTTTTATTAACAACTTTTTAAAAAAAAATAATGTTATAGACAATTTTTTCAAATTATCGTACACTATTTATTTATTTATTTATTGGCTAATTAATTAAAAGATTTTTTTAATAAGAAATAAGAGAAAAATAAACAGAAAAAATGTAATTTAAAAGGGACTTTTTATGTTTTCATTATTTCTTGCCGCCAGTGGGATACGAACCCACAACCTGCGCTCGCAGGAAATTAGTGGTATGGCGCCTTGACCACTCGGCCAAGGAGCCCCTTACACAACGGAGTGTCTCCGTTTTTTGTTTTTATTTCCACCCATTTCGTTATTTTCAGGAAGTATGGTGGGATTTGCTGATTTGTAACGGACAATGCCCTTTTGTTGTGAAAAGGGACTTTTTCTGCGAAATTCAGGAAAAAAATATTCGTGAATTTCAGAATTTTTTTAACAGTGTATATCAGAATGCTAATGAGGTCTGAAATGGCTAAAAAAGTTTTAGATTATTTTGAAGCACTTTCGATTACTAAAATTGCATTCATGTAAAAATTTAAGCTTTACAGCTTATAACCTATTAAGAAGTAATTAAATATTTTTGATATCACTTTAAGGTCTGTAAAAATGAATGCTTATGAAAATGAAACAGAAGATTTCTCGTTAGATAAAACTTCAAAATTAGTGCATTAGTTTTTTTCACAATTTAGTTTAATTACAGTACTTCGATTTTAGATAACCTTTAGTTAATTATAACAAGAACTAATTCAAACATTTTATTTTAAATTTCCTGTAATAAATTACTAAATTTGAGAAAAATCTAATGTTAATTATGTTTTTTTTTTCGTTATCTACTGTGATATTTTTATAAGTTTCCTTAAACCATTAACACTTTTCTTACCTATTAACCTTTTTCTCTAAAGCTATTTCACGTTAAATTCTAATCAGCACAATAAATATTTTCATTCAATTGTTTTTACTATTTTTTATTCTGAAAGACTGGTTCATCTTTCTAGATCATAAAGAGAAGCAAAACATTAGTGGTTAAAATCAATCAATCAAAGAGCAGATAAAATAAAAGAGCAGCTAAATAAATTACAGATTATCCTATTCTTATAAAAATCTATATCTTCAAATATGTCTGTATAATTAACACCAAAACTTCTGGATTGAATATACTTTTACAAACTTCTAAAAAAGAACCAATTATATTCATAAAAAATTCATCAATTCGTGCAACATTTTCACGCTTCGTTAATCGAAATGAGTTATGTTGATTACTAATTGCAAGTATCAAGTGAAAATATTATTTCACATTTGCATTTTAGTATTTTAAATGTTTAGCCATTTTCATGGAAATGTATTCCATTTCACAAAGTGCAAAAAGAAACAAAATATTTCGATATGCTACATTGGTTTTTTGTTCGTAAATGTCTATTCAAGAAATTTGAATTTGATTTTTTATAATGCTATATTTTTCTCACAAATCAACGCTTACTTACGATTTGATGACTGAAAATCATTTTTGTATATAAGAACATTACCTCCAAAGGAGAGCATGTACACATCCCATGAGTAAAATTATGTTAGTTTTGTTTTCGTCTTCCGAAAACGAATAATTGAATTTTATGTTCCATTATTTGTGTATGGATTGTATGTTCGATTGTGTATGGTATTTGTTCAACATCTCGGCATTTTGTAAATTTTGTTAATATAAGTATGTACATAATTTTCAATATAAAAAATAAGTGTTTTAATTGAATGTGAAATATTTCTTTGTAGTATATTCACATGTCTTTTGTAACTATTCAACATTACACCTATATTACAGAAACCACGATCATCTTTTGCATTTATTTTTTTTCCTTCTCTTGTATTATCCTCCCAAAAAGTTATTAGACTTTTGTTGCTACCCTTTATTACATTGAAATTATTCATCATCATTCTTTGTTTTCAGGCGAATTGCACCTTACTATATTAAATTTAAAATTTCAACCCAAACTATCTGGACTAACCTGAAATTACATTTAAAAAGTAAACGGAAAATGTTTTATTAACCTCTTCAGTCCCTGAGTACCCAAATGGGTACATCAGTTGTGTCCCATTTTATTAATGATACTCAAATATAAATAAAATTTCGATATAAGAATAACATGTTTCGAATTCTAAAATTCGAGCTAATGAAAATAAAACAAAAATCTCGCTCTGAAGTCAAACGAGAGAAGAGATAATTCAGTAATAATTAAAAATACTGTAATAATCGCCAGTAGCGAAGAGGTTAAACATAATTACCAAGTCTTTCTGTTTTTGACAACTGCTAATTTTGAAAAGAAATATTGATTGTATTTAATCACAGAAATCTGCGATTGTAGAAGTAAATATTTCTTTGTGAAAAAAGTGGTAGTCGAAAAATCGGAAGACTTAGCAAATCTAATATTAACATAATTATTGATTTTAAAAAAACTTCAATTATATGGTATACCATAGTCTGGTAAATTTTTTATGCAAATGTTTGTAAACAGGCAAGTATAATTTTTTCGTGCATTTTTCCTCATATTTAACTCTTTCCAATGAGGTTTGAACTCTTGTATTCTTAAGATTCGGTCTTCAAGCAGCCGAGTTGTTTAGTTTTTTTACATCACTATAAGGCTGTCGTATAAATATTTACATATCTCCATAAGCAAATATTTACATACCGAAGAAGAATAGTTATGTGAAGCAGATTAAATGGATTCATAATATAAGCTTTTTCAGAATGCATCTATATGGATTCGTACCGCTGAAAGCAGTTTTACTGGTTTATCCACTGTTGCAAACAAAAACCTCATAAAACTTTGCAAATACCGAGAAACGCAGAAATTTAATATGCCTGATTCTCAAGCATTGATTCTTAATGAGGAAAACGAATCAAATTGCTTTTCAAATATATTTTAAATACTTTATCAGCTGAAAATTTTATTGATTTTTAAATATCTCTAAATTTTAAAATTGCAAGTTTTTCTGTGAATTTATATTTTATATAGAATAGTGATAATAATCTCGTAGTTTTAAAGTAATTTGCTGATTCAATTAAAATTTGTCTTTATTAATTCATATCGAATCTTAAAGATCAAATTAAAATGATAAATATACTGCTTATAAACATTAATTATTTTTTAAATAACTATAATTCTAGTTATATAAAAATAACACCTAAAATAATTATCTCAAAAATAAGCCATATTGAACGTAATAGAATAATTCTAGGTTTTGAATTATATTAACATTAAAAAGTGCCATTGTTCAATTTATATAAAGAAAAACATTAGTAAAATGAACTCAAAATTAATATGTAACATTAAATAAAATTAATTATTTTTTTTCTTTTGATGCTATTTTTTTTAAAATAAATGTTGTTTTAAAAGTGTAAAGAAGAAAGTAACTAATTATTTTTTCATTTATTTTACAAATAAACGCAAAACTAATATAAAATATTCACATGAATATTCTACTGTAAATTTTGAATAAATTTTAAAATTTAAACTATTTTTTCTTAGTTAAAATATAACCCCTTACTAATTGATTTTCTTTATGCAAAATAAATATACAGTTACTGATCTAAATAACTTTCTAAGTTTGTTTGTATTTTATAATAAAGACTTTTGCATTATAAAATCATAGTAGTTAAATAAAATATTTTTTATTTAACTGTATTACTTATTTAATTACATTCTTGATGATCATGGTTTCTATAATGTATGCAACTGATATTTATCAATACGACTTTTGAATGATTTATTCATGCTTATTACTTATTTATTACTGGATTTTTTCATGTATATTCAAATCTTGATAAAATGAATTTTCATAACGTATTGCTACAGAAGAGTTGCTTTGAATAAGAATTAATTATTATCTGTCATATAACAATGCATTATTAATCTTATAACTAGACCCAAAAAACCCCAAAGCATTCAGAAAAAATAATTAATAGTATAATATACAAC
This sequence comes from Maratus speculifer, assembly GCA_964019185.1. Taxonomy (NCBI): domain Eukaryota; kingdom Metazoa; phylum Arthropoda; class Arachnida; order Araneae; family Salticidae; genus Maratus; species Maratus speculifer. The sequence continues at coordinate 8,133 of CAXHSM010000136.1, read as the reverse complement.
GTTTTTGCAATTGTTAAACGTTTCTATCTAATTGTGGAAATTCTAGAATTTTTCATTTCATTTCCTACATTTTAGCGTTTAATACGTTATTAATAATTACAGCTTTTAAAATCATAATATCTCAGTTAAATTTTAAAAATAATTAGTTTTAATAATAAAAAGACTATATAAAAGTAGAAATAATATGTTGCATATTAAATAATCTGTATATTACTCCAAAATCAAAATGACACATCGGATTTAATTTTGCTGTACAAAAATAGAAACAAAAATACCCTAAGTAGTTATATTAATGAAATAAATAATATTATAAAATTTACTTCCCTTTTTTAAAAAAGTATTTACATTTATTTCTGATCATACACAACCTTTCAATAACTATATTTCTATTAAAGAAAATAATTATTGTCCAATAATCCATTAACTAGATTCTTTAAGATAGACCATCTCAGTTAATCTGCAATATGCATAGAAAAAAAATAACATAGAGATATAAGGTTTTATATATAACAAGAAACTTGTGTAAAGTTTCTCTTTAAATAAAATGTGTGTTTATAATCCATAATATTACGAGATTTTGCATATTTTTGAGGCAGCTACGAATGTTCTTATATATATATAATATATCTATATATATAATATATAGTCAGATTCTAGCTTTGTTTCATATAACTTTCTTCTGTTTAAAATCTTCAATCAGCTGCATGAACGTCACTGAAGCGGTCCATTTAGCAATATTAAGCGGGTATCACACTATAGAACTTCAAGCTTCAAAATATAGATATTTTTTAGCTACAGTTATATGATTGCGTAAGATGCGGTAAAATCAGTTTCCATCAAAAGGGGATAACTGTAATTTCATTCGAACTAACGCTGTAAACAAAAATTCTATCTATCTTACAGCGCACATTTTAAAACCCAAATGCACACTAATATAAAGCATGGATTTTCAGCCAGTTCTGATTGGTTGATTGTACATTTTGTTTCATCTTTTACTTTCCAAGAGTAGGCGATCAAAGACGATTGCTCTCTTTTGAAAGCGTACGTCAAATTGAAGTAGTGTTACGGGATTATCTTTCATTATTTGAAGCATACAAAGGCGCTGTGTGTGATACCAGCTTAACGAAATCGTTTTGCCTAATCCAGTTGTCTTTTACAGCTTAAACAAATGCATGCTGGATACATACCGCACGTGGAAAAAAAAAAGGAAGTATATCTTTATTAAATATACGTTCAGTAAGTTTTTGGTTTGAAGTTTGGAGACTTTGAAATCAACATTATATGATCAATTTACTGCCATAAAGTCTTTCACATATTAACTGAAATACAGTGTCTTAGAATTTATATTAGGTAGACAGTCGATATTTCCTAGTCAGTAAGGGAAGAATGAAATGAAAAATGATTCCACAAAAATGACGTAAATTGTCAAATAAAGCACACTGAAATGTTTTTGGTTTACCAACAATTCTGTCCAAGAAGGACGAAGATTCATAAGGTTTGCGAAAGGTGTTGTTTCTTTTCTAAATAATGCATAGGCGTCGACATAGAAGGACAAGGGAGGTTCATTGTTAAATCCGTATTTCAAATTTACTAAACTAAATTTTCTCTCACTCTTATAAAATTTCGACAAAAAAATTCCTAAATAATTTCAAATAATTAAAAAGTTAATTAAATTTTTACTAATTAAAAAAATTAAAATTAATTAAAATTCTTTTTCTTTAATTTGTTTTAAAATTACACTAAAAAGGAATGATCTGAAAGCAGGGTCTATCTTGATAATAAAAAGCATTTTCAAGTTTCAATTTATAAAAATATGCTATAAGCTGATTTTGTAGTTTTTAATTATTTCATATTTATCATATTTCTGCATTACATTTTACCTTTATATGCTTGAAAAATTTATATGCTAAAAAATTTTGCATGAGGCATTTGATTAAAAAAAAAAGTCGTAGTTTAATTTATTTCAAGTTTATATTCGATATTTTAAAAAACGCCATATAGATTACATAAACAGGTAGATCTGTTCGAAAATTTTGTTTTTCCCTGGATTTTATCCTGCCGCCGCCTATGGAATATTGGAAACCATACCTCTCGTAATGAATAGTGAGTTTGCCCCTGTCTTCAAGCAGAGTTGTGCTTTCACAATTCATTTCTAGTCAATTGACTGTATTAGTTGTTTTCTATTGTTTCACAAAACGAACTTCAAAGGAAATAAAAGATTGTAAGTTTTAACAAGTATACTTCATGAAATATGTAAATTATATGATTTATTATTGTTTGAAAGTATGTAATATATTTTATGGTAATGTTATAGTGGATAGTTAATAATATGTCTCTATTTCACCTGCAAACAGTCTCACTGACAGAAAAGAGCCCAGTTTAAATTTTTCATTGAAGTTCCATTGAAACTGTTAACCCAAACTACTATGTGCAGGTTGAAGAAATAAACTATTACTTTTTAATATAGGTGCTTTAGATAAAAGACGTTGTTAATTATCAGCCTATTGAGTGTATAGTGTACAAAAGAAAGAATGAGATGTACATTTCTTGTTTTAAACATATTAAAAAGAAAATACAAATACCTTTAATTCGTATTTGACTCTTTCTTTCACATGAGGAATTCACACTAACAGCATCCTTCAACGGGCATTTGGGTAATTACTTATCATCCGTGCCAGAAAAAAAAAAAAACCACCAAGAATGGTTGCCATAAGTGCCAATCAAGTTCATTTTGGGGCTTCTGTTTCTGATTCAAAATAACTTTAACACTGTTCAAAAATTATTAAACGAGTTAAACGTTGTAACGAAATGTGTATAAAAGATTATTACTTTAAATATATCTAGAGAAAAATAAGCAAACATTTTTTTACTATGTGTTTTTTTATGTTACATTTTAGTAATTATTTAAATTGATGATTGCGACATATTTATTAATCAAATTTTAAACAGGGTCGATTCTCAAATATGGCAAAAATAAAGTACGACAAAATGAAATGCATCTGAACAAGTAAAAACAAATATCTCCTTTGTAAATATTTATTCAATAAGTTAGCTGAGATCTTTGGTAATGTACATTAAATTTAGTCTTTCCTCGACCACTGTTTGGTCACATTTCAGCCTTGTGTTTCTGCAATGTATTTTATTGTCTGCGATCTGTTTCAAAAATTGATTTTTTTCCCGAGCCGTAACCATTGGTGGTGCTTTCTGTTATTATGAATAAAATTAAATATAATAGTAGACTGAGTTGAGTTTTTAGAGTGTATTACATGAATAGTTGGAGTAGCACAGTTGAAATTTGTTTCAACTGAATAAAAAATGCCCAGACCAGGACTCTAACTATGATACCTTGTAGAGATTTGCAAGAACCGGAATTTCCATGCCTGAGCCTGGCAAGACGCTTACAGAAATAAGTGAAAAAAGGCCCGCCCGATCTGGCAAGGTTCAATTTTTACAAAGAATGCAGATTTTACTTTGCATGTAATTAAGATTCCTTTAAAAAATATTGCAGACCTATTTATGGAATAAATTTGCAGCATATTTCAAAATTACGATGTGTTTGCAAGACAGAAAATACACAATAGCAATATTAACGATTACTTGGATTCTTAGACGCTTCAACATTCAAATAAGGATTCATTAAAAAATTACGTAGAATTAAAAAAAGAAGAAGGGTTAAAAGCATCGTAAATTTTGAAGCTGTGTCATAAAAAGTAAATTTGTGAAAATATTTCTCTATCATTTTTAAGGCTTTCCTCAAATCCAAAAGAGTTACTTTCTAATACATTTATGAATTCATTTTTATTTTTATTTATTTATATTTTTAAACGCATAAGATTGACGGGTATTCTCATTTAGCAATTATGTAATCGAATGGGGTCATCTATTTTTGCATAAAGATAATGCATCTTTGAGAAAATACTGTTAAAGATAACATTTTGAATTGAATTACCGGGCATCACGGGACACCACGGGAAATAAGAAAAAACTGAATCTCTTATATGTCGACAAATAATTTATTTATCTAGAATGAAAAACGCTATTCGATTCCAAAACCCTTCAAAAATTAGGTTCGTCAACTTTAAGCTTTTATAGAGTTCAAAGTTATTCAGAAAATCTGTCAAAGTTTCGCGTTGTTGTGCAGTGAATTTGAAAATTAGCTTAAGGTACATTTCCAAAGATTCCGTTAATAGACGTTCATTATTCCTATTAACATTTTTTACAAAGCATATTGTTTGCTTTACACACCTGATATCCTGAGAACATTTTTATTCCGTTCCGGTTCGGCTCGACTATGTTAAAAAAAAAAAAAAAAAAAAAAAAAAAAAAAAAAAAATGAAAATCTGATTTTAGTACGAAACGAGTGTTCTGAAGAAAATGTGCGGCCACCATGTCTAATGCCAGTCTCTACGGTAGACAGATGATGCATTTCTGCATTGATGCTGTCAAACAAGCATCGGCTCGTGAAGCAAGACTCGTGATTTCAACTTATTCTTTCATTTACATTTATTCTTGTGAAAGACATATTTGTTGAAAGTAGCTGGTGTTTTAACGGCTCAGTTTAAATTTGTATACCGGACTGAGCTAGACCGGCTGTCTAGTTCATTTTTTGCCGTCCCGTTTGCTTTATCTGTAGACTTGGCCGGACCGTTGACAAAAGTGTTTTCATTCTGGCGGCTCTTGGAACAGAAGAAAAAAACGGATATAAGTCAATTGAAAGAAATATGCCGGCAGCACTGCTGCCAGTAGATTTTCCGTGAAATGAAGAAAGTTTCTCTGAGAGTGTAATATTTACCAGTGACAAAGATTTTGTAAGCACTATGATATAAACTAGTCAGATACCAGTGGCAAAACGAAAACTTTCTTCCGCCTCATACATGTAAATACTTCAAAATTCGCTATCACAGTGTCAAAATTAAAGACTATCTATGCCCATTATGAATGCATACCACCATGAGTTCGCATAGTTTTTGAGAAAAGAGCATTTTCCCGTTACACAAAAATTAGGATTTTCGGGCATTCAGCAAAAGTGTTGACAAACGCTGTTGATACCTATGGTAGCAGAAGTATAAAAATATTGTTGATACTGATTTGGGGAAAAAAATCGTCGGTAATTACCGGGATATTGACCCTGAAAAATACGAACGGTTTGGACATACATAATGACAGGGGCGACGAATTCTATATACCATCGGCTTTTAAAGCCTAGTTAACTTTTAACGATATATTGTGTAATGCAATGTCCAACAGCAGTATAAAAGCAATGAACGTCAAATTGTTAAAAATAAACTATTTTAATTAGAATTTATTACATAAATATCATGGCATTAACGACTTATTTGCATTGTATGGACTTCTAATTACGCCTCCTGTCTTTAAAAGTTAATTAAAAACCTATTTGGAAAAACGCAGCACGGACTAAGGTAATGTTGCGACCCCCTTTTGATGAACTCTTAGCACAATGTCAAGTTTAAACTTTGAACGAGAGTTTTGTTTTAGCTGCATGTTAAAAAAAATTATTACTACGCTGAATTTAATTTTATAAAAGGCCAAATGAAGTTTGAATATGTACTTCTTTTATTGCTAGTACCGAATTAAGTTCATAAAAAACAAATTAGGGTAAGATTTAAAAAAGATATACTGAATAGCAATATTTGATATTATTTAGGTTTCATATCTCTTTGAACTTTTATAGTATACCCATTCATACTTTTCTAGTTTATACGTAAAGTAAATGACTCTTTTACGTTGCATAGTCTTTTACAAAGTCTCAGTATTCTTTTAGCAATGAATTTTCTTTTTTTTTATAAGGCAGTGAATAATTCGTATATTTATTGTACGGAACCTCAGAGCACAAGTAATACACGTACTTGACAATTTATTTATTTATTTATTTATTTATTTTTCTGGCATTGAATAGTTGAAATTGATCTGTAGTAAGGCCATTTTTTACTTTTTCGATTTTGATTGCAGAATTTTTTTAAGAAGATGGTTTCATTTTCGAAACCGGTTCCAAAAATGAAAGAGTTCTCATAAAAAATATCTGTAAATAAAGTCGGAAAAGTAAAAAATGACTTTTGATCTCAGCTATTCAATTCAAAAAAATCAATTAAAAATATTGAAATACAACCGAGATTTCTTTATAATTTTCTTCCATAGGATTAACAGTCGCGAATGGATCTTTTCGCTTGACTGAAGCAGCCTCTTAAGGAGATATTTACTAAAAGAAAATACTGCTAGCGAAAGAATTCCTGATCTGGAAATTCCAGGACATGTACGTATCCTGTATTTACTTTAGATTGATCGATTACATGACAGATCGTCTCAAATTCCGTTAGTTAGTTTTTGTATCGAACAGCGAACTAATAGTCAATGCAATAGGCACTGTATAGGGGCTCTACCTAGAAAAATTCATGGTAGTTCTGGAAAAAGACTTGCCTTTTTTTTTAGGTCGCTAAATTCGAATCTTAAACTTCCCACCAAAATTTCCCCGAGCACCTCCCCCTCCCCCTCCTAAATAAATAAATAAATAAATAAAATTATTGCTTTAGTGAAAATATACATAGAAATTTAGAAAATCGATAAAATTTACAGCAAATAAGATAATGATATAGGATGGACGGCGAGGGAGGGGACTGCCTCTCAATATGCACCACGGCACTTGCATACACTAACTAACAAGGAAGGTCTCCATACGGGCATACTCAGAAAAATCTGAAAAAAATACAGAATGTTCTTCTCATATAGTTATATATGTTTATAAAAAAAATTTCGGCGGAATCTCCTTATAACGTCCGTAAAAAAATAATAATAATTTCGTTTATTTGGCGATTTATCTCCGGTTGGCGAAAAAACGAAATTTTGAAAAATACGCTTTTACGCTTCAAATACTTTTTAAAGAAAAAACTTTCTATGTTCAATTTATTTAAATAAGTTTAGTTTAAGTAATTTTAGTTTTGCATTTTTACTTTACTTTAAGTGTAATTTTGTCATATATGTTTACATGCACTTATAACAAAATGAAATTAATATATTTTATCATTTAAAACACAATTTAAATTGATTAAAATTGTTCCAAATTGAAAAATACACTGTTAAAAATCTGCTGCATTTTGTTGCAACGCACTCCCTTGCTTGTATAGAAAACGGTTACTTGGCCGTGAAATGGAGCTTTCTCATTGGTTGGAATAGAGATATTATATACAAGCGGTGGAGTGCGTTGCAACAAAATGCAGCAGATTTTTAACAGCGTATGACACGGTCAAATCACCTTGCTATGGAGCATTCTCATTGGTCAGAAGAGAGATATTCTATAAAAGTAGTGGAGTGACGTTGCAGTAAATGCTGCAGATTTTTAACAGTGAAGTCAATTAAAATCAATTTTCAGATTCGTTAAAATCGTCTGCTTTTGGCGAGGAAATGCACTGCTCGCCAAATCCCGCGTCGCTTTCAGCCTTTCACGCCAATTATTCCAAACTATTTTATTTTTTTACATATCTAATAATGTAATTCCGCCACTAATTTTCACTGATCCTTTATTACCTACATGAGTAGTTTAATTCGTATTTTTTTCAAAAAATTCTGAGTATGCTCCCAATGGAGACCTTCCTTGTCAGTTCGTATCAGAAAGCGAAATGAGTGTATCCTTACTAATATTATAAATCGGAAAGTGAGTTTGTTTGTTTGTTTGTTTGTGTGTTCCGCTTTCACGCCGTAACTACTGAACCGATTGCTTTTAAATTTTGCAGACGTAAAGTTAGAAGTCCGGATTAAATAATAGGGTAATTTTTATTTATTTTATTCAAATATTTTCCTTAATAATTCAAAATTTAATTATTTTTCATACAAAATCAATAGGCATTTTTCAGATAAAATTTAACCACTTTCCTTTCCTGTTGCCAAGAAAATAAAAAATTGGAATAATAATTTTTCAGCGGCAATGAATTTTTAATAGAAAACTTCCACGCGAAAAACTATAATAAAAAAAAAAAAATTGGTTGCCTGTAAAGTCGGTATACGGGCGAAAGTTTTACGTGACAACGACTTTGAGTTGTAAAATAATTTTAATGTAAATATTCATTCGTATAGTAGGAAGAAGGATGAAATAATAGTAACAATTTAAAACATTTATTTATA
>CAXHSM010000135.1:0-140046 GCA_964019185.1 Maratus speculifer | reverse complement strand
ATCGCTTTAAATGAATTTACTGTAAATGAAGATGCCGTATTTCAGGTTTTTGAGAGTAAGAAATCAGCATATTAGTCTGAAATGTGAATACTTTAAGACAATACAATAAACTTATGTTAATACCCAGTAATTGACATACTGTCCCCAGTAATTGTCATATAAAGCTTTAATGGATTCCAGCTTAATGGACTCCAAATAACATTTCACATTTTCAAATAAAAACAAATGATAAACCAAATTAGTCTATAACTTTAAAAGTACTTCCAAAATAAGTAGTTTAATCTCAAATTCCTCGCGAATTCCTTGTAATTGGAATATTTGCCAATTACTTGGAACTAGCAAAATTGAAGTACCATTAATTGGCATCTATCATTAATTCAGAAATCCAAATATTTGTGTCGAAAATACTTTTACACAATTAAAGTAACCCTTTTAACCAAACAAAGCTGTTGTCAATTAAAATTTAAAATATATTATAAATCAGATAATAATGAATTGAAAAGCATGACTTCCTTAAGCCAAAGAAGCATTTGCAGCAAAAATGGCTAATTTGATACAAGCCATAATTATTTCTCTTTCCTAGGCACTATTGTCATCTAGTAGCATAAATCAAAGTTATAATCTTTAACGTAAATGACATTATAACTAGTATATGGTCTTGCATTTTTAAAAGACTGGATATAAATCTTATTTTAGGACATGTTTGTAGGATGTGCCAATCACTGGTGCATGCCAATTACTGGGGATGCTGGCTTAGTTATTTGCATTATCAACTATTTGTATTATCAAATATTTGTATTATTTATTTGACAGTAAATATTATCTAGAAAGGCGGTTGAAAATTATCTGTGTCTATGTCCGAAATGTTAAATATCCCGACCCCCTTCCCCTCCCTCAGAAACTGCCCCTTTTCGACATTTATGTTTATTGAGGTACATAAATGAATAAAGTAGTGTTGTATTTTTTTTATCTGTACTTTTCTGTTTATTACTATAAAATTTTAGTATATTAGATAGAATTCGTAAGAAATACTTATTTCAGTCTTTACTATGGTACGACTTTTTAAAAATTTCTTCATAACTTTTCATCATAGATACATAAATGAGTTAATTAGTGTTGTATCTCTTTTAACTGTTCTTTTCTATTTATTATTATACAATTTTACTACAAACATATACATATGTTTATATGCAAATATAAACGTATACTATACGTTTATATTTGTACGTATTTACTAAATTTTCTCCGCACGAAGAACTTCGCAGTTATCCTCTTCAGACCCGAGGGTTTATTGATCTACTTTTATTAATTTCAGCTATGGATTTACATTAATTAATTGATAACTAAGAAAGATTGAACAACGAAATAATTAAAATTTATTTTTTGTATATATATTTTTTTATATATATATATATGGGGTCTTGTAAAACACACATTTTAACAATTTCTTAGGTTATTTTAAATTAAATTTTACTTTTCTGCATTGTAAAAACATAGAAAAAGATCAAACAAATATATATTTAATAATTTGTATTACTAATGGAGTCTACAAATGGTATCTTAACACACAGTAAAAATTTTTAAGTTTTTTTTTTTTTTTTTTTTTTTTTTGTACATTTCATGCATTTGTGCTGCAAGCCATTTTTGTATATCATGTAACTCACGGAAAAAGCACTACGAGAGACAAATTGCTATTTTCTTTATTTCTGCTATCTTTTAGGCTCCATTCACACTAATCTCTCTTTTTTTAATAGTATTTATATATGTGAAAACAAAATTATAAAGATGTGTATCCTATAGGATACACCAGGTCTGAAGAGGATATACACAAAAGTCTTTAAATTCACAAAATATATTGAGATGGTTAATATCTCGGCGGAGATTGCAAAAGGGCAGAATCGACTCAATGGTCTAGAAATAGTCAAAAGTTCGTGGCAAATATTTGTATTGAACTACTTAATTAATCAGTATTTTTTGAAAAAACTTTTAAATAACGTCTATCTTTTTTTTTTTTTTTTTTTTTTTTTTTCTTACAGAATTTTTGTTTTTTCATTTCCGGTTTTCCAAAACAAAAATGTTTGCCTTATTGAATCAGAACAATGTACGGATTAAATTATGTAAAATTTACAACAATATGCTATTGGTGATAATAATAAATTATGATTTAGAGTACGTGGTTCGGTCAAAAGTTCGTGGCATATATTTATATTTAATAATTTAACTAATCAGTATTTTCTGAAAAAAAAAATCAAATGATGTCTATATTTTTTATGTCTTTCACAGAATTTTTGATCTTTCATGGCCGGTTTTCCGAAACAGAAATGTTTGCCTCATTGAAGCAAAAAACTACTCGGATTAACCCATAACATGTATGGTCACAGTGACGTTACTGTGAGTCACTGTGGTCACATGACATCTGCGACCAAAATGCCATCTCTCAGTGACATCACATTGTGACTGAGATGTGACATTCTTAAAAATCTTTAGAAAATTACAAAAATTCTTCAAGACATATTATTTACTTTAGAAAAAAAACTTTTGTCACAACGTCGCTTTTCTCACATTTTCATCACGATGTTAATGTCAAAGTAGTCACAAATGACACATAGTTCACAAATCTGTCACACCGTGACTTCACAAAGTGTTCATATTGTGACGTCACAAAAGAGCTCTAAAACGGCCATAACGACTTCACATTTTAGTCACTGTGACTTCTCATCGACGTCGCTGGACGTCACAGGGACAATTGATGGTCACAAAGTCACAGCGTGACTTCACAACAACGTTCCAGTGACGTCACCATGGCTTATAGGAAATAATGCAGAATTTACAAGAACATTTTATTGGTGAGAATAATAAATTACGATTAAAGTATGGACGCCTGTACGCGGTACGGGCAAATAATGATTGCCAAAAATACGCTGACCGTACGAAGTACGAGCAAAACAGGGAAACTGTTAACGCAGTAAAAGTAATTGAAATCGAGTTCTTTTGTTTTACTGGGAAGGGGCTTTTTAACCTCTTCAGTCCCCGAGTACCCAAATGGGTACATCAGTTTTGTCCCATTTTATTAATGATACTCAAATATAAATGAAATTTCGATATAAGAATAATATGTTTCGAATTCTAAGATTCGATCTAATGAAAATAAAACAAAAATCTCGCTCTGGAGTCAAACGAGAGAAGAAATAATTCAGTAATAATTAAAAATACTGTAATAATCGCTAGTAGCGAAGAGGTTAAGCAATTAACATTAAACATTATATTTTTTCCCACAAATATTAATAAGGATAGTTTTTTCTTTGTGCATGAAGATTGAAGGACAGATTCATTACAATGGTATTATTTAATGGTTCAGAGGGTCAAAGTAAGGATTCTCTGTAAGAAAATACTGGTAGGAATTTTCTGGTGTGGTAATTCCCTGTTACATGGCAACCCTGTAAATATATAAATAAAATCAGTACTACATGTTTATCCCGTCGACCGAGAAATTATCGCCAAACTATAAGAATAAATGTAAATGATGGACATAGCTTCGACGATAGAGTTTCGACGATTAAATAAGACACTATTTACTATAAAATTTTTGTGGTAGGAAAAATGCATAAAAGTTGGCAGCTATGATAATGAATCATGGTATATGTCACATTCAATGACATTAAATACGATATTCGTGTTTTAAACGTCATTAAGTGATTTTTATTTCGACTTTTTATTTGCATTTTTATTAATATTCTACTAATTATTTGTTCTTTTATTATTAAAATAAAATGTATGTCAATATGCATAAGCTGATCAAACAAATAATTTGGCGATTTGTATGATTTGGCAGAATTGGTCGACGTGATAACCAATAGTACCAAACTTCAAAATCTCCAAACTTCATTTCGGCGATGAGATCTGGAAGTAAGCTCATTTTCTGCAAAATTATACAAATTACATTTAATACGCGACTTTTGCCGACTCCCTTGAAACGCGTCTTAACTGGGTTAGACATTATTTTGATTTATGGATTAATGATTACGCAATATTAAGTTGAAATACGCAGGGTGTATCTAAACTCTTAGGCAAAACTGTAAGGGGTGATAGTACACAACAAAAAAAAAAAACAATATTGAATAGAAAATCAAGGGTCCCAAACGTTTTCCGAAGGAGATAGCCGCCAGTAATGTTTAGGGTCCAAAATTTCAAACAATCATATAAAACGGAAAAATTGGTCAAGTGTTAGCGGTTTTCACTAAAAAGATAAATTTCAAAGAAAAGATAAATATTAAAATTAAAAACATAAATAAAATAAATATTAATAAAATAAATATTAAAATTAATAAATATAAAAATTATAATGATAAATTTTAAGAAAAGCCGTTAGAGGACACTTTAGACTTTGGAATAAGAAACAACTATTTTTTACAGTTATTTTTTGCATCTCATTAACTTTTTTTAGAAGCTTAGACATAAACTTATATTTTGATCTGAAAATATCGTGTTACGTGGTTAAATAGTTTTCAGAGTGAAAATGTCCAATACCAGTTGAATCACTTCTCATTTAATATTTAATATTAACGTATCTGAAATCATGCAGATGGCGACACCTACGTGCTTTCAGATATTTTTAAATGTTATACAAATTTTAACTCCAATGAGTCAGAACTAAAGTGTATTTTAAATATACTAAAGTTTTATTTATTACTGGTATGAGCTTAATAAAAGTTTAGTTGTTTTGCAGTTAGAATACCTAATAGATAAGAAATTCTTTTAATGTTGTATAGCATAATTTGCTGTTCAAGAAACTTAAAACGGATGTTATATTTTCAAAATTATAGCTTTGAAAAGCCCAATAAGATAATATATTTTAAAACGCTCTCTTTGACATTTGCTACAGTATCTTCGTAACATTTTAAGAAATATATAAGTAAAATTGTGATATGAATTAATACTATTATTATGGGGAAAAAAAGTGATTTACGGAAAATACGCTTATAGTGATGTTCGATATTTTCAAATATGTATTATATACACTCTGTCAAAATTTATGTATTCATGTATTTTCAAAATCTTAATTTAGTTTTCAAGAAACGTAAAAAGCATATTATAAAGTCATTCAAGGTATTTTTCTCTCATGGGGTGTAACTTTGCACCATATCCTAATTTTTAATATTTTTGACTAAAAAATCTAAATAAACTCCGAAACACACACCGTCTGATCTAAAGTTTAAAGCAACACCACTGCACCATAAGGTTGCTTACTAGATTTTATTTAGAATATTATTTTAAACCAAAAATACTACGTCACGCGCGGAACTTAATGCGCAAGCGGTGATCCCACAGGATCATTAGGATCAAAATTAACAAGTTTGATCTTTGGAAGCTTGTGGATGCGTACAGGATGAGAGGATTAAAAAAAAAATGTGATCATTAGGCGCTTGTATCAATCAAGTGCGTCGATTCATGAAAGACTTCTCAAACAGAGGCAAAATGGACAACACTAGTTCAATTACTTCTCATTTACCACTAAGCACAGTGAGAATTTGATAGAACATTGAGCTAGTGTTGCGCATTTTGAATCTTTCTGAAAAGTCTTTGCTGAATCAACGCAATAGATTGATAAAAGCGTCTAACAATCACACTTTTTTAGAAGCGTTTGTCAATCACACATTTTCATTTTGATCCTCTGATGCCATTTGCGCATATATTTCCGCGTATGATGTAATTATATTTTTCGCTTAAAATACTATTCGAAGTATAATCTTGAGAAAAACGTCATAATTTTATATATATAGTTGTGTTTGATGTATTATTTATATTATGTATGGCATATTTTTGGTTTAAAATAGTATTCAAAATAAAATCTAGCTTAGATCGTTAAAGTGACGGCGTTAAATTTGAGATCAGACGGTTTGAGTTCGATTCCATGAAGAGCTAAATGCATGCCAAGATGTAATACTCATTAGAACTTTACTGAATATATGTATAGCAAATGCGATAATTACATTTCTATATACATACATAATATTTCATGTTTCAATGTGCTAATTTTCCATAAAATTCTATGTTTCACATATTGTAATGTAATCAATGGTTTATACATATATATACATGTGTATTTAGAGTTACCAAATAAATAAGCTTTTAAATTTAAAGTACTGCATATAAACCAAATTTACAATTATTACAAAGTGTTAGTTTTCCCTCTATTTTAATTTCTTAAGGAGTAATATTCATTAGAACTTTTCTGAAAATAATAATTAAATAAATGAATAAAAATATTAAATTTAAAACTATTAAATAAATAAAATTTTAAACGCCGCACTTAAACTAAATTTAAAATTATTACAAAATATTACTTCTCTCTCTATTTTATTTACTAAGGTGTAATATTCATTAGAAAATAGCAATACTTATTAGTTCGAAAAATTAAATATTTTTAACTAAAAAAAAAAAAAAAAAAAAAAAAAAAAAAACCTTAATAAACTCCAGAACTATGCTATGTTGGCAAGATTCTAAAATGGTGTTTCCACACTTTGTTTTAGAAAAGAAATTAGCAACATTATGTGCAATTAATTGACTATCCATCTATTTTTATGAAGTTCTGTTTTAAGGTTAATTTTGATTAAGGTTGTTTTGAAGTTTTGTAATCCAATTAAATTTTCGTAGTAAGTAACATTCTATTCATTTTTTAGGCATATTATTGTCCAAATACTATAAATGTATTAATATTTTGTGATTATTTATTTATTAATATTTAATAAAATGCAGAATAAGAAGTCAGTATCGTTTTACGACATTTTTGGGGTAACTTAAGGCTAGTTCAAAATTAGACTGATGTTTATAATTTACTGATTATAGGTGCTATTCTAAAAAATTCCCCATATTTGCATGTATATTTTATATAAAGGCCGAAAATGTTCATTAGATATAACATGTAAATATTTTTACAAATATGTGTAAATATATAAAACTCATTTAATTGCATTATTAGGGGTGGAGCTACTCAAATTTGCCTTTTCATATATTCGACATTTTTTAGTCCTGTTTGAATAACATTAGTACTAGTACATATTACTGTAACTACGGATATATTATGGAGTTAAAACATTAAAATTGTTTTCAACTTCATTTTTATGTTTTAGATAAACAATAAACAGCTCTTTTTTATTTCTAAATATTCACGGTTTTCATCTTCCCCTTTTCTTAAGCGAAGCATTTTTTGTAGTATCATAAATTATACAAATCTTGTGACGTTAATATATGTCAATAATGATCTTTACATTTCTGAAGATTCAAAGTTGTCCTAACTATAATACTTTTTTTTATATAATGAATTACTTTGGATGATAATTACCATGTGGTTACCCTACATGGCTGACTACTTAAAAAAATATTTTTACATCTAGGGGCATAAAAAGGGAAGAGGTGATCTTAAATTATTTTATGACTATCGATAATCAAGGAATAATATTGATAAAAGAAATAAAACATGAATTTTTTATCATGGTTCAAGGTTACTTAGCCGCTTAAGGTTATTTTTTTTAGATATGATAAATATCCCCAAAGAAATAATTCATTATATAAAAAAAGGATTATGGTTAGGGCATTTTTGAACCCCCAAAAATGTTTTCAGATATGTAAAAACTGCTAATTTATATTTCCCCACATCACAAGATATTTATCATTTATGATTTACAACAAATATTATGAGTAAGAGAATTGAAAAAGTACCTTGAATATTTAAAAATGGAAAAGAACTATTTATTGTTTATATAAAACATAAACATGCAGAGAAAAACAATTTTCAATGTTTTAACTCAATAATATATTCATAGTTACATACGATTACTAGTATCCTTCAAACAGGAATAAAAAATGTCGAATGTATAAAATGTCAAAGTTGAGTAGCTCCACCCCAAATAACGCCTTTAAATGAATTTTTATATTTTACAAATATTTGTGAAAATATTTACATGCTGTATCTATTGCACACTTTCGGCATTTATATAAGATATACGTGCAAATATGTGGAATTTTTGACAATAGCACCTATAATTAGGGCCGTAGCCAGAAGTGAACAATGGGGGAGGCTAAAGAATGTAGGGGGAGTCATAAATATTTTTCTCTCTCTATGACGCAGACAGATAAATCAGTGCACATTCACATTGTAGGTACTATGTTTCTTATTAAATTTTTTGTAAAAATTACATCTTATACTAAGAAAAGTATATTATAACTAAATAAATAAACAACGTTAAAGAGCACAAATATTATAAAATATTTGTGCCCTTCCCCCTTCTTATAAAAGTATATTATGATGAAAATTTTAGTGTATAACTGGTTCAAAATGAAACATAATGTTAGCTTCCAGTGTACCAATAGGATGAAGGAGTATTGAAACATTTATTTTAGATGCAATTTAGTAATTCTGAAAAAATGTGAAAGGGTCTCAAAACTAAATTAGATTTTCGTACAGAATTTCATTTTAATTTTCGGAACAGAAATTCATTTAGTGACTTTAGAATCTTTTCCAGGGGGAGGGGGGGGTGGGAGTCAAAATATTTTACATGGCTGAGCCGCCCATAGCGTCCCCTTAGCTACATCTCTGCCTATAATCAGTAAATTATAAACATCAGTCTAACTTTGAACCGGCTTAAAGTTACCCAGAAAATGGAGTAAAATGGTAGTGAGTCTTCTTATTTTACATTTTTGTGAGTAATAGTAAATAAATAATCGCAAGATATTAACACATTTCAATATTTAGACAATAATACGTTGACAAATGAGTGGATTGCTACTTACTATGAAAATTTAAGTTATATTGCAACAATTTCAAAACAGCATTCAAAATTAACTGAAAATTCAGTAAAACCTCCATAACGGACATTCCCGAATAGCGGACATCTCTATCTAATGGACAGTTTTCCGATCCCCACTCTCAAACCCTAAATTTTTGTATGTTTAACCTCTGAATAACGGACATTCCAAATAGCAGACACTATTTTCTGCGATAAAAAATGAAAAAAGTTTTTTAACGAGAAAAAAAGAAAAAAAAAAAAACAGTAAAAAAGCTTCTAAATTTATTAGGGCAATGTGTCACAAATTTTGTGATTGTAAATAAATGTAGATCGTAGTCTGGGGAAAATCACCCCTCAACGTTCAGTGTTGAATTCAAGGAGGTGCCCGGGTGGGACATCTTCCAGAGCATTGAAATGTAACCCCGGTAGGATTTGAGATTTTGTGCATTTTAATGGTCAAAAAGTGCAAGCGCCTTTCCCGCCCGGAACTCCATAATGTCTAATAATGTCACATTGAAAAGCAAATTACATGTAATAAAGTTAAAATTATTTTCAACGCTAGAACACCAGAATATTCGCATTCCAAGCATACCGGTTTCGGTAGCATATAGCATACCTTCCTCAGTGCTAAAGATAGTGGAAATTTGCTCATATATATACAGGGAGGATGGGGATTCAAGCGACAAGTTTCTTGACCAATAGGAAAACACAGGATCCTAGGCAACAGCCAATAGGAAAACAGAGGATCCTAGGCAACAGCCAATCGGAGAACAGAGAACAGCTAAAAGGAAAATTGGGTGGAAAATGGAAAAGATAATGCGAGAAAGATTAAGAAAAATTAGATTTAATGTAATGTTTCCAACAGTCTGATAATGGTGGAATAGCAAAGTCACAATTAACGAGATTAGCAAGATTTTTATGGATATGGAAAGCTTCAAGGAAGTTAAGTTCTTGCATAGAAGTAGGTTTAGTTAGTATCTTAACCGAATTGAAGTCAAAAGCATGACTCGTCTCCCAGCAATATTTTGCGATTGAGGATTTCTTGATTTCTTGTTTTTCAATATATTGCTTATGTTCTTTAATACGAAATTTCAGACTGCGTTTGTGTTGGGGGATAGAGCAGAGTCAAACGCAGTTTTAAGGTCTGTGGTGTGACGTGAAGAATAAGGCACATTTATGAAACAGTTCAGATTAGAAATAACATATCCGTTTATTTCATTCATCTCGAATGTTAAACTTAAATAAAACTATTTACATAAATCTCCAGCATTTGCTGGGTACTTCGTTGTTTAACATACATTCATGGCAAAACTTCATAACTGCAGAGAACTAAACCCATCGGTTATATCGTCTGTCCATCACAGCACACACATATGGGGATGTTTCACATTCTAGCTATACTTACTCAGTACATAAACTGAAAGTAAAATTATGCATACAGTTACAGGTAAAAAGAAGAGTGCCTTTACGACCGAAATGCAAAAAGAAAAACTGGATCGGAACGATCACTGCTGAACAAATTTAGAGGTACAAGATTTTGTCCAGATTTCCAACATGCAGCCCCATCGGTCGTAAAAACTTCCTCTTTTTTTCTTACAATTAAAGTCAAAAATATTACAAATAGCTCTCTGAAATTTTACGTACAGCAGAGGTTTAGTTAGAAAGTCAGCTTTGTTATTTTCAGAACTTACATGTTTTAACTCAAAAACATTTTCATTTATTAACTGCCGAATAAATTGGCATCTTATATCGATATGTTTAGTTTTAAAATTCTCTTGACTGTTTTTAGAAAAATAAATTGCAGATTCATTATCACAATACTGAAATGGTTTTATTTTAATACACAAATTAAAACTCTTGAATACCAATTCAGTTCCTTTACACTTTCAGTTAATGAAATAAACTCAGACTCCATAGAACTGAGTGCAATGCATTTTTGCTTTGATGTTTTCCAAGCAAAAGGAACATTACTAAAGTAAATTATATAACCACTGCTTGAGTGTCGTTTAGTAAGTTGACATCCCCAGTTAGCATCGGATTATGCATATAAACTTGGTGAATTTACATTAGACAGATTTATTTTAAAACTTTTAGTAGCAAAAACATAATTCATAATATCTACCACTATTAACCAGTGTTTATATGTATAACCATTACAAAATTGTGACATTACATTTACTGAAAAACTAATATCAGGTCTTGATCGATTTGACAAAAATGACAAACTTCCGATTAAAGATCGGTATGGAAATTTTTTCATTAATTCATTTTCTACAATTTCATTTTCGTTAACTTTATCTGGCAAAATACAGCCAATTTTAAAAGCTAATTTAACGTGACTTTTAGGCAAGTCCTTATATTTTAATTCTAATCTTTCAATATAAGTTTTTTGATGAATAAATATTGAATTGTCAATTTGTTCAAAGTTAACACCTAACAAATATTTTGTTAATCCTATTTCAGTAATTACTAAGTTATTTTTTAACATATTAGTTACAGATTGCATTATATTTTTATCTTTAGCAAACAAAACTAAATCATCTACATAAACTACTAATATTGCATTACTTTTCAATTTATAAACACAGTTACACCATTTTAATTTAGAAAATCCTAGATTATACAATATAGTATCTAATTCAGAATTCCATTCTCGGCCACTTAGCCGTAACCCAAAAATAGATTTATTTAACAAGCAAACTTTATTTTCAGCTCCCCTCATTTCAAATCCGGGAGGTTGTTTCATAAAAACTGTTTCTTTTAATGACCCATATAAGTAAGCTGATTTCACATCTAATTGTACATGATACCAATTTAACATAGAAACCAATAAAATAAACATTAATTTTATAATTGAAAAATTTACAACAGGTGAAAATATATCATTAAAATCAATACCTGGTTTCTGTTTGAAACCTTGAGCTACGAGACGGGCTTTATATTTTTTACCGTTTTTATCAGTGTTTTTTATATTATAAACCCATTTACTTCCTACTATTGTAGCGTTTTTGGGTGGATCAACCAACCGCCAAACCTTTCTTTTATTCATCATCTCAAGTTCTTCCCTCATCGCGTCATTCCATTTCTCGCTTTCTGGATTTAATTGTGCTTCCTCAAATGATTTAGGGATTTCAGTATTGTAAAATTCATGCTGAAATAATTCATTTAAATATGAATCATCCGAATCACTAGTAGAGATTTCATTTAAATTTTCAACATTAGGATGAGTAGTTTTAGGTTTAAAGTCAAATTCATCTGGTTCATATGAAAGTTTATTTTCCCTACAATATTTTTTGACATCATTTAAAGATCTCAGTCTCTTATTTGTTATCGGGGTATAGTAATACACGTCAATCCTCGTGCTTTTTGTTCTAGGTTTCTCAAGCCTTTTCCATTCTGAAATATTTATAGAACTTAAAGTTATCTTATTCCCCGTTTCCTCTTCATCTCCATTTAAATGTTCTCCTTGTAGTTTATGATTAAGATCTAAAGTCGCGTTACTTAAAACATTTGTCTCAGTTTGAGATTCGTTAAAATTTAATATAACATCCTTATACTTATTATTTCCCCCAAATAATGTTTCTACACCCTTTTTGGATTCATCTATACGTACATGAATAGTTTCTATAATTCGCCTTTCTTTTGGAATATAAATCCTATAGCCTTTTGTTTTTGTGGCATAACCAACTAAAATACCTGGTAAAGCTTTAGGTTGCAGTTTATTACGTTTAACTTTAGGAACGTGAACAAACGCTAAAGAACCAAAAATTCTTAAATGTCTTACCGAAGGTTTGAATCCCGTCCATAATTCTTGCGGTATAAGACCTTGGATTAAACTGTGTTCGGTTCTATTTTTTGTATGAACAAACGCTAAAAGAGCTTCCCCCCAAAATGATGGTTTTAATCCGCTATCGTGTAGCATTGCTCGAACTGCATTCATTGCTACTTTATTAAAATTTTCTGCAACACCCACTTGTTCCGGTGTATAAATGGAGGATCTTTCGATTCTTATACCTAAATCAGTTAACAATTTCTCAAATGATTTATGAGTAAACTCCAATCCGTTATCACTTCGTACACATTTTAATTTCTTACCCGTTTGTCTCTCAGCTTTAGCTAAGACCTTTTTAAAGCATTCAAAAACTTCAGTTTTATCTTTAATTATATAAACTTCAGTTCTTCTCGAATAGTCATCTATTATTGACAAAAAGTATTTCCCCCCTCCTAAAGAGTTAACCGGACTAGGACCCCATAAATCCATAAACACTCTATCGAGAACATGATTAGAAGTACATTTATATAAGTAATTTCTTTTAAACGAATTTCTATTCAATTTTGCAGTTACACAAGATTCACATACCTTATTTTTACTTTGGCACTTAATATTTTCAATACCTTTAACACAATTATTTTTACTCATTTTTTCAAGTAAAGGCAAATTAGTATGACAAAATCTACGGTGTACTATTTCTGCATTTAAACTAGTAGAAAAAGCAAAATTTTCACATTTTGAAGCATAACCTTTTACAATATACAATTTATCTACTCTAGGTACAGTAAAACAATAATTATTAAATTTATCATACACAATCATTTTGTTATTTCCCCAATGAATTTGGTTTCCTGCGATATCTATATTAGACCCACCAATTAAATTTCGTCTCATATTAGGAGCATACAATACATTTTTTAAAATTATTTCTACATTACCTGTTATATCTAGAATGGTAAAGTCTATGTCTCCGATGCCCAATATTTCTGACGAACAGTCCTTGTCTCCAATTAGAACTTGTTGAGGGGGGAGGTCCTTGTAGGTTACAAACAGACTCCTGTCATTCGTAAAGTGAGAAGTAGCCGCTGAGTCCAGAAGAAATTCCACAATTTTATCATTTGAAGACATCAAGGCGAATTCAGACTGTCTTGTTGTTTCACTGTTGAACACTTGCTTCTTCCCTCTATTGCTTTTCTTTTTGAAACACCTTGTATCAGAGTGGCCAGGGCGTTTGCAGTAATTGCATATTAAACTCGGCCCCATACGATTAGATGGTGAAGAATACGAGGGTCTAGAGGATCGCAGTTCGCTTCCACTATTAGAAAACGATGGCTTTTTCTCAGTCACTGAAGTCTTCATTGGATTGGTTGGTTTATCGATAGGAGTTTTAAACTTAGTTGCATAAGCATCACCTACAGCGATAACCTCTTTACTTTCATCTTTCCGTTTCAGACAAATTCTTCCATATTCACTAATTAACTGTTTCGATACATTTTCTAATTTGAATTCTTTATCATCTAATCTATGTAACATTTGAACTAAGTTATCATATTCTTCAGGTAACCGACGGATTAATTGAAAACATACCAATAGTTCCGGCATTTAAAACCCTGCTTCTTTAATTTGAAATACTTTATCTTCAATTCTTTTGCAAAATAAACCGATAGTTTCTTCTTGCGAGTTTAACTTCATTTCAAAAAATTCATCCACTAATCCAGCTAGACGTGCTCGGGAAGTGGGTTCAAAGTTTAACTTCAAGATGTCCCATGCCTCTCTTCCATTTTCTGTTTGCGCGATAAGAATTTGAAATTTTCTTTCTATGGATTGATAAATAGTCGTATAAGCTCTTCTTTTACGCCATTCAAAGTCACTTTTTTCACGATCAGAAGCATCCGCTTTACATGCGATACCTGGTTTTGTAATAAATTCCCAGCAATTCCGATCAATTAACACACATTTGACGTCGAGCTTCCAAGAAGGATAATTATAGTCCGACAGTTTCGGAAAAGAATAAGTTAACTCTTGAGCTTGTACCATTATACTTGCAAGACTGTATTAATTTAATTTCAAACACATCACAATTTATCTATTTGACCTTTAAATAGCATAGCATGGCCCCTTAACCATGTTGGGGGATAGAGCAGAGTCAAACGCAGTTTTAAGGTCTGTGGTGTGACGTGAAGAATAAGGCACATTTATGAAACAGTTCAGATTAGAAATAACATATCCGTTTATTTCATTCATCTCGAATGTTAAACTTAAATAAAACTATTTACATAAATCTCCAGCATTTGCTGGGTACTTCGTTGTTTAACATACATTCATGGCAAAACTTCATAACTGCAGAGAACTAAACCCATCGGTTATATCGTCTGTCCATCACAGCACACACATATGGGGATGTTTCACATTCTAGCTATACTTACTCAGTACATAAACTGAAAGTAAAATTATGCATACAGTTACAGGTAAAAAGAAGAGTGCCTTTACGACCGAAATGCAAAAAGAAAAACTGGATCGGAACGATCACTGATGAACAAATTTAGAGGTACAAGATTTTGTCCAGATTTCCAACAGTTTGGTTTGACCAATGTAAGAAAGACCACACTGACAATTAATATTGTAAATACCCCATGAATTTGATAATTCAACAGGATCTTTAAGGTTGGAAAGGGTGAGTTTATTAGTAGGAGTAAAAATTATTTTGAAATCGAACCGACTAAGAATTTTAGCAATGGAAAAACTTGATTTTGGAAAGAAAGGTAAGACAATGCTAATATTGGAACTAGTAGAAGACTGAGATGAGTTTGAGGAGCGAGAGTTTTGTAATTTAGAAAGGGCAGTATCAATAATAGAAGGGTTGTAACCTCTATCAAATGCAATTGCTTTAATGTATTGAATTTCATTATTGAGAGACTGAGAATCAGAGCAAACATGAAGAGCACGATTTATGAATGTGTAAAAGGCGGCCATTTTTTGACTAGGAGGATGAGAGGGGGAGTAGAGAAACAGCAAAGC
The DNA here is from genome assembly GCA_964019185.1 of Maratus speculifer. Classification (NCBI taxonomy): domain Eukaryota; kingdom Metazoa; phylum Arthropoda; class Arachnida; order Araneae; family Salticidae; genus Maratus; species Maratus speculifer. The sequence goes on along the minus strand of CAXHSM010000135.1, from coordinate 124,470 downwards.
TTTTTCGATAGACAGATGTAGAGAAGCCAGTTTTACTACGAGTGACAAGGGTGTCCAGGAAAGGGAGTGAATCATTATTTTCTGTTTCATACGTAAATTGGATATTGTTATCAATAGAGTTCATGATGCTAAGAATGTCCTCAATATTGTGAAGAGAAGTGTCAAATAAGATGAATGTGTCATCAACGTACCGAATCCAGAAAGGGAAAGAGAATTTATCAAAAAGTGAGCATTCAAAATAGTGCATGTAGGAATCTGCAAGGATGGGAGACAGGGGCGAGCCCATAGCTAAACCATCAGTTTGTCTGTAAAAATTGCCTTGAAATGAAAAGGTGGTTTGAGAAAGACAAGTACCACCAAACAAACCTATGCGAAGAGAAATTTGATTCACAAAGTAATGAAGTTAGAAACGAAAATTATATTTTTGAAAGCTGCAGAAAAACGTGGGGATGAATGGTCCCAGCAATTAATTGAACGTATTCATTATGGACCTGATTAGCAGATGCGAATCTAACTTGCAGATGTATGGTATCATAGTTTTTGTTGTGTAAAACTAGATCAATCCGTAACAAGTGGAGAGAAAAGAGAGTGTCGACTCGCACCATCCGTTGACGAAGCCAATGACATAAACAAGAGCTTCTTCATTTCATCGCTTAAAACAAGTCGAAAATTTAAAAATAAGGGTTTCAAAATAATAGAATTAAAGTTGAGCAGGCAAAAGAAGAAGCTGATGTCATGATAGTTATCTCAGCCATTTCAAGAGACGAATCTTTTGAAAGCGCCGTAATTGTCGGAGAAGATATTGACCTTTACGTGATCATGACGAGCTTAAGCTATCAGCACAAAAATCTATTTTTCCAAAAGCCAGGAAGAGGTAACATCGAAACCAAATGGTTTTCAACCATGTCGTTTAAATACAATTACAACAATGTTCTTTTCACTCATGCAATCAGCAGATGCGATACATCATCCGCTCGTTTTAGGCAAAGAAAGTCAAAGTTTTGTAACACTTTGAAAAAACATAACCAGCTTTGAGAAATAGTCTGCGTATTCAATAAAATAGGTTCTGCCCGTCAAGAAATCATCAAGGTTGGAGAAAAATTCCATGCTGCACTATACAGTGGATGCATAGATACTACACAGAAATTGAACACCTTAAGGTTTCAGCTATTTGCTAAATCTGCCGCAAAAAGCAAAGTTCATCTTGCAAGACTACCACCAACACAAGAGGCTGCGCAGCATCATTTTCTCCGATTTCATCATCAGGTACAAGCTAGGCTAGGAAACAACATCCCTCCTGAAGAATGTGGGTGGACTCACAGGTCGGACGATTTCTTTCAGCCAGTTCAAATATGCCAAGACCCGGCTCCTGAATTCTTACTCCTGTAGCTGTAATAAAAGGTGCAGCAAACCTTGTTCTTTTCATAAATTAAGACTAAAATGCTCGACAATTTGTAAAACATGTAATGGGATCAACTGCAAAAATGTTAACGACATTATTTATCCAGAAGGAGGGGATGTAAAAATATCACCGTAAGTAATTTTTATTTACAATCAGTTAAATACCTAATATTAATGTTCTCCACTAAAGCTCTAAATACAAAAAAAATTACAATGTTCTTAACTTTTTACAATGTTGCCGTTGTAATTATCACGATTTTTATCATGCAAATACCTATAATTTAAATAAGTTACATTAAAGAAGATAAAATAATGAAAAAGTGTGTCAAATTTTCGTTTTTGCATTTTTTCCATAAAGTTAGAAAAAAAAGAGTCACTTTCAGAAAGCTGTAGCGCGCTTAATAATGGGTTTAGAAAAACAGTTTTATTATGAAATTTGTAGAAAATTTAATGCTCTTTATTTTTGTAATTGAGTAAAGTACGCAAAAATTTTACAATTTTTGAGTTATTGGCAAAAAAATGAAAAAAGTCCGAAAATTTTGTGGTTTTTTGGCTCTACAAAATTTAGCCTCAAGATATTTTGTTGGAAAAACATTAATTCTTGTTACTAGTATCCCAATAAACAGTTTAAAAACATAAAATCTTCTAGCAGAATTTTTGCATCTATTTATGACAATTTGACTGGCCTACAGCTATATTTTAAGAACTAATGCACGGATTGTAATATAAATGTATATAGTATAGTCTAATTGGCAGTCCCTGATATAAACTTATGCTGATCAGTTTTGGTGTAAATCGCTCAACAGGTGTCGCTGCTATGCTTCATTTTTTACGATTTACGCAACAGCTGTACCTCAAGCGCACGGATTCTAATAAAAATTTAGATTTAGGTAGCCCATGATATAAATTGATGCTGATCAGTTTTTGGTGTAAATCGCTCAAGAGATGGAGCTGTTATGCTGCATTTTTTTATAGTTTATGCAACACCTGTATCTCAAGAACTACGCACGGATTTTAGATTTTAATAAAAATTTATATTTAGGTAGTCCCTTATTTAAACTGACGCTGATCAGTTTTTGGTGTAAATCGCTCAACAGGTGGCACTGTTATGCTGCATTTTTTTAAGGTTTACGCAACATCTGTATCTCAAGATATGTATTAAAGCTTGTGTAAAACTTCTAGAAAAAGGAATCGGAAACTTCAGTTGGCGAGATGAAATCGAAACAGTTTTATATTTTATACAGGGTTAAATTGAGGGAGTGGCCCAGGGGGATATCCCCCCCCCGGAAAATTTTAAATTTTGTGTTTTCAATGGTCCAAAAGTACAATCCCCCTCGGAACTCTATAATGTCTCCTCCCGGAGCTATTGATGTCCCTCCCGGAGAAAAGTGTCTGAATTCAACACTGATTTTATGGACCAATAAATTTGTATAATATTATTTAATCCATAGACAGTGGATAAAGAAGTAATAAATACTGCTTACAAATGCTATAAAAATAATCTTTGGCTAATTAATTTTTTGTAAAATGTACACGTCTTTTTTCATATTAAATAAGTTTGTATTTAGACACAAAACAAAGTCTGTGCTTTCTTATTCCACATAACATTCAAGAAACATATAAATAAGATCTATAGGCAATAAAAAATTCTCATTTTAAATATAATTACAAGTAAATAGCTTTATATTAAAGCCTAAAAAACATCACTCACTTGTGAAGCACGGATTAAACTTAATTTTTTTCCTTCGTCTTTTTTTTACTTTTATAGCATGTTTTACATCCAGGAACACAGCACTTACAGTGTCTCATATAAGTGATGGGACACTTGTGCTTTACAAAAGGAAACTAATCAAATAAATTAAAAAAACATGTACACATTTTTTGTGGGTGTGTTTCATACTTAAATTTAGTAAAGATTATTACATAACATACATTTTGTCAAAATATTAAAATATTAATTTAATAAAAATACATATGTTTAGAACGGAGTAAAAAATAGCTCACATAAGTGATGGGACACCATTATATATACAACAAAAATCGTCTGAAATAAGCAATAAAAATATTTTTTGGGGTTTTATTTTTACTTAAAAGCAATTGGCAATAATTTATAAAATCGTCTGCAGTGTTTCTCTCCAGTTTGTTTTGGAATTTTTGTGTTTTTTAGCTCTGTGTAGCCATGAATGCTAAACGAAAAGAAACTTCGCCTGAAATTCGAAATTTAGTTATTAATTTACATATTGAACGTGGAAAATCTATTAAAAAAAACTGCTGAAACAGTTAAATTGAGTCGTTCAACAATTTTCAATATCATTAAACGATATAAAAAGAATCATATGATTCAGAATAAAAGAAGACCTGGTCGACCATCAAAGCTATCCAATGGAATAACGCGAATTATCGTTCGAAATATTAAAAAAAATCCAAGAAATAGTGCTTCAAAAGTTGCTGCTGATTTACAAGCATTATATGGAATAATTGTTAATCCTGAGACTATTAGAAGGGTAATTCGATCTGCTGGATATCACGGTAGAGTAGCCAGGAAAAAATTCTTCGTAAGTGAAAAGAATAGAAAACTCAGACTAGCTTTCGCAAAATCCAACATAAATAAGAATTCTGATTACTGGAATAAACTTATATTTGCTGATGACAATAAATTTAACATGTTTGGTTCTGACGGTAGAATCTTGGTGTGGAGAAAATCTAGGGAAGAATTTCGCAAACAGAACTTGGTACCAACAGTAAAACATGGTGGAGGAGGAGTTATGGTATGGGGGTGTATGTCGTCCGCTGGAGTTGGTAATCTTGTTTTTATTGACAGTATAATGGGTCAGTACAAGTATATTGATATTTTAAAGCAAAATTTGAAATCTTCAGCACGAAAATTTACCCAAGCCTCGGGTAAATACCCAAAAACTGGGTATTTTCATATTTCAGCTTGAAAAAGCATATTTAAAGTAAAATTTATTTTTATTTGAAGCTTAAATATTTATGAAGTCCAAAATCATAGACTGAGATATTCAAATTATGAAAGTTGTATGGCTTCAGCCACAATTAAAGAGAAGTCGAAACTTACATCGCAAAATTGCTTAATTTTACTGCTAGTGTGCTTCAGCTGCAAAGTAAGTGAATTGAATTTGTAGGAAATTTTCAAAGTAAATAATGTGAAGCTCTATTACATTTTTTTAAAAAGAAAATATAAGACTACCTATCTGCACAGTTTATTGCAGAGCATTATACAGATTACATGTCACATCTATTTATTAAGAAAATAATAATAATAATCCATACTTAAGAGAAATTTAGATTGCTAATAATAATAAAAAAGATAAATTACACAATCAAGCATTTAAATAAATAATTTAACAAACAATTTATTGATTTATGTTTATTAAACAATTTTTATTATTTTACAGTCTATAAATATTCACAATTGTCAGCTGAACTACAAAATTTTGGTTTTAGAAACTTAATTATTTTTTCCTAATATTGCAGACATGTATAAAGATTAAATAGGAATTTACTGATTTTCTCTAAATATTAACAGTAATTTAAAGGAATTGCAATTTCAAAGCATAGCTGCCAACATCTTCCGCTTTTCTGGCCCGGAAAAATTTTACAGAAAATTTCACCATTTCAAATCTCCGAAATCTGCCGATTAAGTAAGTAAAGTATTTCTATTAAATTTTTCCGGGCCAAAGAGTCGGAAGAGTTGGCAGCTATGTCAAAGTATTCACTTGCTAAATAAATATTTTCATTTCCAATTTTATGAGTTGTGATTATTTCTTGCTGAATTAAAAAGCTGCCCAAAAATTTAAAATATTTTGCCTCAATACAAAACACTATTCAAATATTATGTGTTTGATCATCAACTTAATTATAAATCTCTATGAATCATCTTTTAAGTTTTAAAATATCATTCCCATTTTCTAAAAATTTAGTAGTACACACTCTTTTCATGCTTTGTTTATAACCTGCAATTCCTTTAAATTTCAATTAGAAATTTCCACCACAAGCAATAGATGGCGCTCAATCATTGCATAATTATGAACCAAAACTAAACTAGATTTTACAAAGTAAAACTATGCTAGATTTTACAAACCAAAACCATGCTAGTTTTGGTTTGGATTTTGATTCTATAAACTGTTCTTCACTTGCTTTTAGATGTCTATGGTGTGCGTTTGAAAGAGTTAGAAGTGAAAATGGGAGGAAAAAAAGGACTTGCATGGAATTTTTTTAATGTGAAAGGAAAAAGTGTGCAGTGCAAATATTGTAATAAGGATTACAAGCATGCTAATGTAAACAAAATGAAAAATCTAACCGTCCCTCAATATCTTTAATTTGCCTACTTTTTCTTTTAAATTTCCCCGGTTATAATTTGTCATATATATTTTTTTTCTTTTCTTTGTCCAAGGCTATTTGGGTCGTAAGTGAAGTGTTTTGGCGCTATCCGTGGTCGCCTGCCGGCGACAGCGCTGTCGCGCAAGAGGGTAGGTCTGTTTGGGTCGTAGGTAGGGGTCGTCGACGAGAATTGGTCGCTCACCGCGACGGACTAATTAATTTCGAATTATAAACTTAAGATGCACACTTAAGTGACGTCCAATCCATAAAAAAATCTCTATTAAACATGTACTAAATGCTTTATACAATTTTGGGGTATTCAATCCCATTGTCTGGCGGCGCGGCGGTTGATTTTTACAGAACGTGGCCGATGGGAAATTTGAAAATTACAAGAAAAATTAATTAACTTCAAAATAAATCTGCACATGGCAGCGCCAAACATTCTTTTATGACAAAGTTTTGGGATTTTTCCAATTAAGAAGCTACCATAGTCAAATGAAAAGATCTGTTCGCTAATACTAAACCTGTGGAAGAAATTTATAAAGATATCTTGATTTAATTTCAATATTTTTTTTTTATGATTTTTTTCCATTGGTTAGCTGAGATCGATCTGTACGCAGGATGTTTTTTTTTACTATTTTTATTTTGTTTGCAGATATTTTTCATGGGGACGCTTTCATTTTCGGGACCGGTACGGAAAGCAAAAGCACCCTCATAAAAAAATATTTGCAATCAAAATCGAAAAACTAGAAAAAATGCTTGCATTGAGATGAATCTCAGCTATACAATAACAATAAAAAAAAATCATTTAAAAACGTTGAAATCTAACCGAGATATCTAAACATAAATTTAAAAAAATGAAGAAGTATTCTATTTTTGAACATTAAACTTGGACTAATCAGGAAACGAATAAAATTAAATATGTTGCGGAATTCAACCAATAAAAAGACTCATACATACTTTATACTTCCCAATTCTCTGCAGAGAACAACTATTTTATCCAAATAGTTAAAAATAAATTCATTTCAGAATATTGCACTGCAACGGAGATCTCTTTATAAATTTCTTCCGTATGGTTAGCATTAGCCAACGGGTCTTTTCGTTTGACTGAAGTAGCCCCTGAATTAGAAATTCTGGAAAATACGATACTGATTTCGTTTCTGTTTTTCTATTGACGGAAATTGTTATTAGAAAGCAACTAATTTTGTGTAGCACTGACATTGTTTTAGGAACTGGAACGGAATTGAAACTATAAGTGTAGTCTTGAAAATATGTATCAATGGTTATAATTGTTTGGTGCCTTTAATTTGACAAAATTAAAAATGAAATATTTAGTTTTTATTTCATGAAAAAATGTAAAGGAAGAAATATTCTTTTAGTTTTTGGAGAAACATGAATGTGACAAGAAAAATTAAATAACATAAAAAAAATTAATTTTGGATAGTAACACCAAACATAGTTTGGTATTTTTCGGTTAGTCTGGCGCAAGTGTTATATAGACATATATATGTATGAATATATATGTATGAATATATATGTCTATATATAAACACATATACATATAAATAGATATGTCTATATATGTATAAGCATAGAATATATAGAACTTCATATTAAAAACTTTTTATCCACATTTAAGTGCCCAGAGTCACCGCGCAAACTCTGAAAACCGACGTCTTGATCCTCACGTGAAGATCGTTGTCGAATTCTCAAGGCCGGCACTGAGATTTGGCTATGAACGTCCCTTGGTGGCTTCTCTCAAGAACCGAGGACCACGGGACTGCGGCTACGTACACATCCCCAGACGATCACTATCCAGACCATCCACATCACCAGTCTTGCCTCACTTGGAGGTGGTGATTCAGTCCCCGAGCATCTTGTACGACGAGCGCTGCCCGGCTCTCCCACTCAAGGGGTTGGGTCGAGACCACCGGGAGGGGCGGCCACCATTGGATGGCATAGCGCGAAAAGTGCCCGCACTTTTCCGTGACACTATGACCTCTGGTCATATTAAAAGCAACGATCCAATTTGATTATGCTGCTATAAAAAGATGATAAGAAGCCTAAAATTTGCATGATATACAATGGTGCTTCGCGCAGGAACACCATTTCCATGACGTAGCGTTATATATATAATGTTGTCAGATGAAAATAATATATCATGTTTAAATTAAACTATTGTTACAGCGTATATAGGGTTCTTTCGATCTTATGGTTAGACAACTTCAAACTCTTTTCTCTTAGAAAAGTAGAAAATAATTTATTTACAGATCTTCAGAACAACAGAGTCTTCGAAACTCACAAATATTACTAAATATTCCAAAATAACTGTTTCAATCTATCGTACAGGTACAGATTTAGATCCCAGAGACTCTTTATACAATGTCTCAACACTTAATAACATTCAAAACAGCATAAATGAAACTCAAGCAAACTTGCTAACAAACGCCTTGTTCACTCAATGACTGACTGGTAAATAATAACCACAACAGCTCGTATCGCTCTCCTTATATAGGCTCGCAGCAGGTGCTGGAAATTTCTAGAACCATCTCGAAAAATCCACGGAACAACATTCAATGTATCAGTATATCAATAGGGGGGTTACCATAGAGTAGGGAAGGGTTATCATCGCCAACAATCGCCAAGTTTGTCGCCAACTTGGCGATATATCGCCAAATTTGGCGACCAAAATTAGTCGCCAAAAGTGACGCCAACTTGGCGATATCTCTAATATTTCGCAAAGCTGCCATAGACATTCACTGAAAATAATAGACAAGTTTGCTTGATAACAGAGACAATGTAACAAAAACTAATATTAGTAAACAAACCCGTAAGACATGGTGACGTCACGGTGACGTCGTTGTGAAGTCACATTGTGACTTTGTGACCGTCGATGTGACGTCACGTGACGTCGATGTGAAGTCACAGTGACTCAAATGTGAAGTCGTTATGGCCGTTTTAGAGCTCGTTTGTGACGTCACATTGTGACCACTTTGTGACGTCACGATGTGACCAAAATGTGAAAAATGTGTCATTTGTGACAAAATTGTCATTAAAACTGTGACTATTCTGTGACGATAGTGACAAGGTTGTGAAGACAGTTTGCGATTATATTTTGATTTGTGACAAATTTTGTCACTAACTTTGTGACGGTAGCAGCATTGTCAGTGTTGCGAAGTCGCACTGGGACACAATTATACAGTTATGAACAATGTTATTTAGTGTAAAATCACTTACATCAATAATTTTATTATACTTTGGCGATACATCTCAATTAATACTTAGGAGCTGCTATAAAAAGAATGTTCGAAGAGAAAGTTACTGGCTCTGCCATGCAGACTTTAATCTTTGATACATTTTTTTTTTTCTGTTGCAATAAATAAGAATATTTAAGACAATTGAATATTCGATCAATCACAATTATTTCAAATTTAGCAATTTTTTATTCTAATAAGCATTAAATTTATCAAAGAAACACTTCCTTAAAGACGCAACACTAGTCACAGAAAAAGAGCCGGATGATAATATAAAGTCCGTGGCAGCGTTCTTTTCAAATATCTCGCTCAAATTTTAATATTTTTGCATGTTTTTTGCTTAGGAAGCTGAGGACGATCTACTACGGGCCTAGTTTTTACTTTTTCGATTTTGCTTGCATATATTTTATATTTTGATAGTTTCAGTATCAGTACCGGTTTAAACCGGTTTTGAAATTTAAATATATTTTTTCTTAAACTGAAACCAAAATCAAAAAAGTAAAAACTAGGCCGCTTATAGATCGTCTTCAACTATGCTATGCAAAAAAATCATGTAAAAATATTAAAATGTGAGCGAGATATTTGAAAAGAACGCTGCCACGGACTTTATATTATCATCCGGGTCTTTTTCTATGGCTAGTGTTGCACCTTAAAGGAAGTGTTTCTTTGATAATTTTAATGCTTATTAGGAAAACAAATTGCTAAATTTGAAATAATTGTAATAGATCGAATATTCAGTTGTCTTAAATATTCTCATTTATTGCCACAGAAAAAAAATATGTAACAAAGATTAAAGTTTGCATGGCATTTTGATTCGGTAACTTTCTTTTGGTACATACTTTTTATAGCAGCTCCCAAGTTTTAATTGAGATGTATTGCTAAAGTATAATAAAATTATAGATGTGATTTTACACTACATAACAATGTTCATAACTGTATATTTGTGTCCCAGTGTGACTTCACAACATTGGTAATGCTGTCACCGTCACAAAGTAAGTGACAAATTTGTCACAAATAAATAAATAATCACAAACTGTCTTCATATACTGCCTTCTATGAATATTAAAATAGTATTAAAACATGCAAAGAGTAATTATGGAAAAAATTAAAGCTAAATATTTATTAGTATATTAATAAACAAAAAACATTAAGGGGCTATCCATTACTGCAAGGCTATCCCTCACAGACACATCTATCTAATAAAAATTCCGACGATAAACATAAATTAGAACAACAAATACGTTAATCATATTTATAAATATTTTATTTATAATATTAGAGAGTATTTATAATACCCACTTTAATCACGATGTTCACTTATACTACATATAATGGATATTTTGAAATTTACCTCTGTAAAATTATTCAGGAAAGGAAATAATAAAAGTTTCTGAAATGAAAAGTTAATAATAAAATATAGTTATTACTTTTTAGCTTGATACCGCTCAAGTATTTGCGTCATTTGTTTTAAATTCAATCATGTTTAAATTCTTATCGATTGCGTAACTTCCAAATTTTCATCCAGACTTCTAGTTCTTTCTGAAAACATTCCAATAAGAATATTTACAACTGAAACATTTTCACCCACGATGACTATCCATTCAGAAATTTTATAACATTTCACAAGTTGAAAAATACATTAAACAATCATTAACATAATTGTTTTTTTTAATATCAAACATCTACGATTTCTTTTAATAGTTCTTCTCGTTCTTTTATAAATTCCTCTTCTGAGCAGATACAATTTTTTTAAATAAAATTATGCAATGTTTCAGAAGATTACTTAATACAAAAATTAAAAAAGGATGTTTGTAAATAATTTTATTCCATAAAAAAGCTTCTTTATTACAAAATATAATTATCTTTAAATGTTTAATAATTATATTATCGATTTATTATAATTTACTATCATATGATTTTATGTTTATGGAAACATTTTAACCAGATATTTTAAAAAAGGAAACAACGCAGATTACACGCAGCTTACACGCAGATTTGTAACAACCTAATCCAAATTATTAAAAATCAAGTTCTTTATGACAACAAAATAAATAATGAATGCATTAGACTTTATTAAGTTAATGAAGCATTGATGTTTTATAGCATGTTTTTGACAATGTAATTAAAATCGTTCTCAGAACAATAATAATAAAAAAGCAACCATTAAAAATAATATTTTCCATACCTTTTTTCCATCGAAGTCATTCGTTCTAGTTATTCTTGCCGCACAAACTAAGTCCGATAATAATTAAAGTGGCAAAGACCAAATTATTTAAACAGTCAAAGCCCCATTAATTTTCTCGGACTTATATTTGCCGCTTGGAAGACCTGTAGTGGATATTCTTCTTTAAATAAATCCGTGTCAATATGCAACTACTCACAACTGCCATAAATTCCAGCCAACTAACTTCTTACGTCTATCATCAATTAAAAATATTTCTGTTTACGTTTATTTATTCTTTCGTTTGCAAACGATTTTCATTTCCTATGCGCATGACCGTTTAGTTTTTTCTTTTTCTGCGCAACAGCTTCGGAAGTTAAATACGAATAGTTTTATGAGAATGTCTTTTTTTAAGTGTATTTTTACTTTTTATTTTTATTAGTTTCAAAACAATTCAAGTTAAAGCAAATTGTTAAATAATAATAATAAAATTCATAATTAGATATTATTGGATAAAACATTGTTTAGGTTTGAATAAAGTAAAAATAATAGCTTTAATGGTAATATGATTTTTTTTAATCATTACCATTACTTGTATCAAACGCAAACATACATAGTATCTTCTTAAAAAAAAAAAAAAAGGAGCGGGTGGGGAGGGGAGTTATAGAAATAAATAGAATAATAAATAAATAATAACTAATAATAAAACTAATAATAAATTCTAAGAAGGTCACATTTCAGTCACAATGTGACGTCACTGAGGGGTGGCATTTTGGTCACAGATGTAACGTCACATTTCAGTCACAATGTGACGTCACTGAGGGGTGGCATTTTGGTCACAGGTTTGACGTCACATTTCAGTCACAATGTGACGTCACTGAGGGGTGGCATTTTGGTCACAGATGTGACGTGACCACAGTGACTCACAGTGACGTCACTGTGACGTCACTGTGAACATGCATGCTATGTGGGAATGGAGCTTAATAAGATTATTTACATTATTTTACAGTACAAACACTAACTATTTACAAAATTCGTAACACTATCTTTTACAATATTTCTCGGATGAGTTGTATTTCTTTGTCGCATACTATTTTTACGTTTTTCAAAAGTATTAATATCTTAACCCTTTCCGGCACACTGTGCCCGGTCTGAGAAACCTAATTTTAATTTCAATCTTGCAAACGGCATCAATAATACTTTAATAAAATTTTGATTTTAGAATTAAAGCTTAAATTATGGATTTGAAAATATATAAAAAATCGTTTGTGAATTTCGGTGGCTGGTCGTCAATTTCTCATTTTACTGACAGAGTTTGACCGTGCCGGAAAGTGTTAACATCCCACATTCTAAGATAGTGATTCTCTACCTAGCATACGCATGTCCCCAAACTACATAATGAGCCTACTAATGGTTCGTGAAAATAATCCATATTATGAAGGCCCAACATGTCTGTGAATACGTGATTTTGCGAATGGCAGCATTTAGAAATTGGAAATGAAATTCCGGTTTTGCGATTTTTAAACTTCTAAACATAGCACATTTTCAATTATTACATCGTCGTACAGAGAAAAAAAATGTACTTTTAAATACAATTTGTTTGAAAGCGGTATCTCAATTTTCTTTTGAGATATTTTTTTTTATACTTTTTTGTGCCAATTTCGTAATTGTGGCAACAGAAATACTGCATCATCTCCCAAATTTGAAAAATAAAATAAAATAAAATAAAATGCGAACTGTGTACAAAAATATCTTCTGTTAAAAAAGGCAGCGAATTTTGGTTTTATTTCAAGCTTTGAATTTAAATAACTTCAAAATGATCAAATTAGAATACCTTTATTTTATAAGGTGAATACGGGTATGAAAGGTGCATATGTAAATTTTGAGATGATGAAAATAATATCGGGTTTATATTTCACGATAAAAATTCTAGGGTTGAGTCAATGTGGAATAAATTCTGCTTTTTAGGTGCGTTCGTAATTATATAATACGTAGCACCTATAGTGGTCGTTCAGTCCGTCTGTCTGTCCGTCCGTCTGTCCGCCTGTCTGTCCGCATATAACAACGCAAAAGCTACCCAACCGAATCGTTTGAAATTTAAAATACATAATTATTACATAATTTTGTCCAGTCATTTCAAATTTCATGAAACTCGGATGCATAGATCAATTACAGGGGCAATCAAAAGTATTCCATTACATTATGGTCAATGGGGAAAAAAGTTTCAAATGCATTTTAATCGTTTGAAATTTAAAATACGCAATTATTACATAATTCTGTCGAGTTATTTCAAATTTTTTGATAATCGTGTGCGTAGATCAATTACAGGGGCAATCAAAAGTATTCAATTACATTATGGTCAATGGAGGAAAAAGTTTCAAATACATTCTATACGTTTGAAATTTAAAATACATAATTATTACATAATTTTGTCGAGTTATTTCAAATTTTATGAAAATCGGATGCATAGATCAATTACAGGGACAATCGAAAGTACTCCGTTACATTACGGTCAATGGGAAAAAAATGTTTCAAACGCATTTTAATCGTGTTACACTCATGCGAACTTAATAAAATTTATATGCAACTATAAAGTACATATTATAATATACATCTTACATAATTTGCGGTGCAAAGAACATTTGTTATTGATTTACAAGGCCACACAAAAGTATTCTATTACATAATGGTATAGGGAGAACATTGTTTAATGAGCGTTTTAATTGTAATTCACTATTTACAATTTTATGAGATTGATATATGAAAGTAATATTTTTAAAAATTCGTTATCGTACGAACGCACCTAATTTGCTACACTTCACGTGCAATTTCCAATTTGTTTCATTTTGGAGTACCAAGCACAAAGAACCTTAATTGCTAACTTTTTTAAATAACAGATCTTTATTATATTTAACTCTTTCATTATGATTAAAGTTTAATTTTAATAATTCCTAAAACTGAGTTTTATTGAAATAGCATTTTGTTAGATCTTCAACATAGCTTGTTTAAGATTTAGACTTACCAATATAAAGCACATTTTTTATTGTAACTATTTTTGTAGGTTTATTATAAATCAATTAAACAGTGTTTCTTAAACATTTTCTTTCATCGAAATGCGACGGGTTCCACCTCGTATTAGTAAAAATCCCTAATCGGCTTGGCCTATAGGCGGAGGTACATTTCGAAGAGTACTTTTTCAACAATAAAAAATAAATTTAATTACAGATAAACCCAGTTGAACAACTTTATTTGTCCTCTTTTGGAAAATTTTTAATTTCATTTTTCTGTAAGAATTGGTTTTATCAGAATCATCTTAAGCTAAATTCGGATCAAATGCCCATTTTGCCAACATATTTTGAAATAATTCCGACTTATTAAAAAATTCGACTAATACGGTACATTATATAGTTCCTAAATAACAAAAAGCTGTCAATTGAATGCGTTTGAGAGCAAAATTGAATTTAAAAATAAGTTATAAAATAACCAATTTTGAATACAACCTCAATTCTTAATCATGATAGCTTCGGGAAATTTTGCGCGAAGTGCCCAGTTTGACAGCATTTTTAAAAATATATTCAGCTTTTATCAAAAAACAGACCAGTACGGGACATTATACAGCTCCTATATAAGAGAACCTGTCAATTGGATGCGTCTGAGAGCAAAACTGAATTTAAAAATGAGTCAAAAAAAACGCAATTTGTTATTTCAATGCTTCCTCAAATTTTCAATCACGATAACTTCTCGAAATTCTGTTCAAAATACCCTTTTTGGCAGCCTTTTTTGAAATATATTCTGTCTTTATCAAAAAATTGACCAATGCGTCACATTATACAGTTCCGAAATAAGAGAACTTGTAAATTGGATGCGTTTGAGAGTAAAAATAGATTTAAAACTGAGTCAGAAAAACGCAATTTGTTATTTGAATACTTCCTCAAATTTCCTATCACGGTCACTTCGGGAAATTCTGTTCAAAATACCCTTTTTGTCAGCCTTTTTTGAAATATATTCTGTCTTTATCAGAAAACTGGCCAATGTTTCACATTATATAGTTCCTAAATAAGAGGATCTGCCATTTGGATGCGTTTAAAATAAAAAATAAATTTATAAAACGATCCAGAATATAAGCTGTTTGGATTAGAGGTTTTTCCTCCAATTTTTGTTTAATTTATTTTTGCTATACGAATTGGTCCTATGAAAAATTTGTCAGTATAAAAGTTGTAGATATTATTGAGAAGATGTAAAATAAATTTAATTGGATTTGATAGTTTAAAAATTGACAAAGTTATGGATTTTTTTTCTTTCCCCAAACCCATTTTATTTTTATTTTTATTTTTATTTTTATTTTTTTTTTTTTTTTTTTTACCGGTAAGAGTTAGTCCTATCAAAAACTTCCAAATACAAAGTTTTAGATAATTTTGAGAATATTTATAAAAAATTTAGATGGATTTGATATCTGGAGAATTGACAAAGTTATGATTTTTTTTCCTCCCAAAACCTTTTTTTTTTCGCCCCTTGAGTCCATTTTTAACTTTATCAAAAATCTGTCATGCATAAACTTTTGGCCCATTATTTAGAAGTAATATAAACTTTAAACCGATTCGATATCTATTTTAATTAAGAAGTTATCGCATTTTTTCTGTTTTGACAAAAAACGCCCCCTATTTCGACTTCCTTGGTCCGATTTTGCCCATTAACGAACTTAGCCGAAATTTTATACCCTTTGATTTTATGTACCAGTTTGGTGGAGATTGGTGAAGGATTATAGAAGTTATCGTGTCCATAATAAAGTGATATATATATATATATATATATATATATATATATATAGAGAGAGAGAGAGAGAGAGAGAGAGAGAGAGAGAGAGAGAGAGAGAGAGAGAGAGATAAACTGGTGCGAATGCAATAGGTAGTATTTCATACGAAATCTACCTAAAAGCGGAAACCTCAAAAGTATTTAACTAAAAAGACATAAAGGTAATTTTTAGCTTTAGATTTTATCTCACGTTACATTCAGGTGTGAGAAAAGACTCACTTCACTGATAATACAGTCAGTAGCTCCGCCCACTGATAAGCATATTATGTGAATTCCTTTATATTTTTCGCCCCACCAGTGGCCAAGACTTTTGACCTCTCAACTGGTAAACGGCGGGTGCTTGGTTCGAGCGTTCTAACTGGTCTGAGTATTCGTGGTTTTCTTTGAACCTTGTAAATACGGGTATGGGTAAATACGAGTTAGGTTCCCTTAGAAAGACAACCACGAAGGGCACTACCCCCATCCCTGGGCTTATATCCCTAAAGTAGATAATCGCCCGACACAAAATAAACCATATTTATATATTTTTTCCCTTTCATCTTTCCGAAAACTTCAATTAATCATTACGCAATATACTTTTCCATTTCCTTTTTAATTATTTGTATATCATGATGCAAAGGTGTTATCAATAATTCTTATAAGATAATAAACATTTCTTTTAATACTAGATTCGTTTTTTGGACTTTGTTCATCTGACGAAACTTTACTCGTCTCTGTCATCTGTCTGATAGTCACAGAGTCTGTATACAAATGCTGCATAAGTCACAGACTTCAAATTTTGTGTACTTACAGCTAAATACTTCGTGTCACACGACAAATCATAAAATTTTCAAAAAGCCTATTATTTTAATTAAATTAATTTTTATGATGTCATCAGTTCATTTTTAAATTTAAATTTTAAAAGAGAATCTTAATTTCAGCGTGTAGATATCATAGCTTGGAGTTAAAGAGTCGCGCTCGTAAACAGAAGGTTCTTATTTCGATCCCCAGTGCTGAAAGCTGAAATTTTCATATTAAAAGAAATTTAATTAAAAGAAATTTCGTATTTTTTTGCCAATTTAAGGGTTTATATTATTAGGATTTCGTTCGTCTGACATTCGTAATGTTTTTGGAGGTTCAATTTTCTTTCTGTTTTAAAAAATATTGCGTTTTTTTAATGATTCAGCATTTTAAATTTCGTTTCAACATTTTTTTTTCGTTTTTAGAAATATTAAATTTTATTTATGTTTTAGCAATTTTTTTTTTTTTTAATTTCGGATTTTCAAAAAATTTCTAATTATGGATTTTATTTAAACAATTTGTTTTGAATATTTGTTGTTTGATTAAAATAAATATCTTCTTTCTATAGTTATTTTCAAATTAAATTTATTGGTGCTACCAACCATACAAGAATTTCATAATTATAAGTGAACAATTTGGATTCATTTATTAAAGGATAAGTTGTTTTGAAAGAAACATTAAACGAAATTCTCTGTGCAATCTGCAATCAAACTTACCCAATTGTTCTTAATGCTTGGCTATTATAAAAAGTAATATTAACTTTAAAATGCAAGACAAATAAAAAAAAATAATAATAAACTGTTAGGAATGTGAATGTAATTTCTATCGCTTTGTTATGTAGCAGCGATAAGATGATTACTAAATGAAAAACAGATATTTGTGTAATCTAGTATAGTTAGGATAAGTGAATGGGAAGTGTTTGCAGTAGCGTAACCAGGGTGGGTGGCCAAATGCTCTGTATACCTGTCATTTTAGAATGTTCTGTTCGTATTATCCATGAAGGTGCAATAATAGATGAGTACAAAGAGGATGCTTTCACTTTTGACCCTAAAGTCCTCCGATGGTTCATGAATGAATAAAGGATGATAAATGAGGCACTCTCTACATCTCTTTTCGAAATCGGTCTAATCACGGTCCAAGTCAAGCAGATCATGTGATCCGCAGAACAGGAGCACTAGCGCCACGAAACGAGCATTACATTCGATGCTAAATTCTGTTACCGGCAAATTTTTAAAGCACTGTTCGCTTTATCTAACCAGAACATTTTCAGCTATGAATTACGGAGAGGAAAACTTCACAATATTATTGACTTTGGGCACCCAACTTGGTTGCAGTACTGTTTTGAGAAAAATTGGGGTACCCGAAACGACCTCACCTAAAAAAGTTGCCGTAAATTAACTGCCGTAATTTCCGGCAAATAATCCGCGGATCAAACATTTCTGTTTAGACCTAGAAGTTTTATTTATTAAAAGATGCAAAATATTTTCTGCGATCTGATAATTTACATTTTACATTATTTATTATTATCATTTACATTATATTTGTAAGTATTTCCAGGTTTTAAAATGACTGTTTGGTCCGATTAAAAGCCCGAAATTAAGGTGCAAATTTTTTCAGTTGCTATGATAAAATGGCAACAAAAATATACAATAATCTGCTGTTTTCCAAAGAGAAAAAAGTAGAAGTGAAATAATTACTTTTTATCAGGTAAAGTGACGTCACTTCTTATTTCCATTATTTCACATTCGAGTGGCTATGAATTCTAAAACCTGGTATACTGCGTTATATTCATTGTAGTGTAATTTTACAGGTATCGATCTACTAAAACTCATCGGAAGTTATTTTAATTATTATGTTATATTAGTTATTGCATTTTTATTAGAATTAGTCATGATTAATTTAATATATATACTTTATTAAATTTTTTTGGTCTGATGGAATTAATTTATATAAGATTATAGGAAGAATAAATTTATTATATTTTACAAAATTGAAAGTCATATTGTAAACTCTTAAAGAATAACAGTTTCTTCCACTTGATAAAAAACCTACCTCTTCTGGTCGGTTTTTTTCCATGGTTTTCTCCACAGTGGAAGAACTTGTCAACCTTGCTTTTTTGGAAAGAAAGCCAATTAAATCTCTTTTTGAGTTATTAATTTAAACTACAATTAACATATTTAAAAAAAAAATCAACTCATACCATTAAATGTATCAAATAATATGTTATAAATGCCGTTTTATTGCTGCATGACGTTCCCACCATATACTTATAAAAAGCGGGTGAGCGCCCTTATCGGTATTAAGTTCTCCCCGCTATATTTCTCAGAAAAGTGAACTAGAAAGGAACTCATATCTTGGGGTTCAACTAACTCGGTTCCGCGGCTCTTTAACTGCTGAGCGGTCGAGAGTTACAATGTTATTAATTTTTTGGAGACGGGTAGCAACTTTGTGCCGACGACTTTCGGATCTCTTCTGCTCTAACATAAAACATAACACTTAAATTATGGTACACACTTACTAATAATCAAAAGAACTTTTATTAAAGAGCAATGTCAGAGCTATAAAATAAAATAAATATCAAATTAGATGAAATAACAATGAAATATTATGAAATATTGGTAATAAAAATAGTAACTTTATAATGTTCCTTTTGTTAATGAGATAATTAAATTAAATTTTTAATTGCAATTAAATTAAACAATGTTAAATTGTGATTCAGTTTAATAAAATGTAATTAATATTTTCATTGGACAAAACAAAATTTAATTTTAAATAAATTTCAAGAATTATTTTTTGAAATTCACATAAGCTATTTTTTAATTATTACATAAATTGTTATTGAAATACTGTAACTCCTTAATCTTAGCCAAAAGATAATTTTATGCTAGAATTATAGAAACAGAGAAATATTAGATTAATTTTTAATCTTAAGCATTATCCTTCGTGTACTCCTATTACCAGTTGCTGGTTCATTTGCAATTATAAAATAGCGGAAGTTCGCTGCAATTAAAATTAAAGATTTTCTTTAAATAATACGAATAGACATGTGTGCGTGTTAGTTAGTTTTAAATATATAATTCATATTAATAAATAAGATTATTTAAATATATAATTAACATTTTACATGGAAAAACTCCCCCCCCCTTTTTTCCAACACAAATCTTCTTTTAAATTTCCTGAAAATGATGAACATGCTAAATGGTGAAAAGTTTTACCAAAGTGGAGGGGGACCGCGCCAAAATTCTCCATGTTTTAATTTTTTGTTAAAGTTTCCGCACATGTTATTTTATACGACATATTTTTGCTCGTTTTTACATTTCAAAATTTTTCTAAGTGAAGTAACGATGGTCTAGGAAATGCTCTAAAAAGATTCTCTAAAAATATGGCTACGTTTAGTTATTTTTAGGTAGAAAAAATATTCTCACCGTGAGGCGCAAAATGATCTGCATTCAAGGATGCATTTGAAAGGGCTAAAATTAATAATTTTAAAAATTAACTGCACCGCCGATTAGAAAAAGTTTGCTGCTTTAAGTGCATACTTTTAGTTCATTGGTATCCTTTAAATTGCATCATAGTTGGTCATTGACATGATAAGAGAAAAACGGTTTTCTATAACACCTCCATTTTCAAATTTAGTTTTGAAATGCTCGAACAATGTTCATTTGTTTTGAATGACAGATATTTTACAAATCGGAACATTACATGTATGTATATTAAGAACTGAAATAAAATTATTTTTTTAAACATTATTAGTTTGTAATCGTTCATAATAGAAACATATTTTTTAAAACCCAATTAGAATCCAGAATCTGCGACATTCAATTTGTTGATAGTTGAATACACCAATAATATATTGGAATGCTATTGTTATTTCAAAAAAATTGTGAAAATTGTAGTAGCAGATAATATCTTAATCATATTAAATCTTCAAATATATAAGAAATACATAAATTCAAGTACAAAATTTCTACTGACATGTATGCGTATATATTTGCTGGCATTTATATTAATGTATATATATACAGTCGAGTCTCTCCATAACGAAACTCCATACATCGAATTTCTCTATATAACGAATTTTTAGTAGGAATGGTCTCCTTTTCGAATAATTACATTAAAAACAGTTTCTATATAGCGAAATAGCTATCTCCATATAACGAATCTTTTCATAAATTGGTCTTAATTTATTCAGTTTTAAAAATCTTCGAAATCATATGGAATCAATTTTCCATCACTTTTTTTTATTTATCGTTCAATGCTGAGTTTTTTTTTTTTTTTTTTTTTTTTAAATAATATTTCTCTTTTTGTACTTTAAATCCAATGAGTTCATCCCACCTCCCACACATCTTTCAACATCCTTCTCAAAACAGAGTCAATTGGATTGTGACACATACAAGAGAGGAATCAATGAGAGGCGCATAAGAAAGGCCTTCAAATGGAGGGAAATGTTAACTACAATTTTTCATTCCTTGCTAAAGTTTGAGCATTTTTTTTTGAGAGCGTAACAATTTTAAAATCAAAACAACAAAAAAATTACAGATTTCTTCGTCTGAAATTAATGCAAGTCTTCCTTATTTGATTTTCATTAAGCTTTCAAATAAATGTCTGTTATCATTTTTGAAACTGCTTAAATAATTAAGAAATAAAATGTTAGGTTAATATTTATTTTTAAACATTTCAAATTCTTAATTAAAAAGATCGAAAATAATATTTCTTCAAAATTTGCACATTAAACACGATTTTTAACATCACTCTCTATACATCGAATTTCTCTATATAACGAATTTTTTACTGGAACGATTGATTTCGTTATATAGAGACTCGACTGTATATGTTTTTTTTTTTTACTTTTAAAAGAGAAAAATTTGGCAGATTTATTGGCTTGAAATGTAATGTGAGAGTGTGAAAATATTAAATACTGTAAAAATATGCAATTTTATATTTATCTTTAATAACCTAAATTGATTAATCTGTATTACTTTACTAATACATTGGTAAGAAAAAAAAAATTTGGTCTAGGAAGCCTCTCAAAAATTTATATTTTCAAAATATAATTTTGAACTAATAAGTAATATTAAATTTAAAAAAATTAAATTTTTTTCTGGTTATAATTTTATAAACTAACTGAATTCAATAACAGCTCCCTTTCTTAGTTCTTCTTTTTAGGTGCGTTCGTAATTATATAATACGTAGCACCTATAGTGGTCGTTCAGTCCGTCCGTCTGTCCGTCTGTCTGTCCGCATATAACAACGCAAAAACTACCCAACCGAATCGTTTGAAATTTAAAATACACAATTATTACATAATTTTGTCGAGTCAATTCAAATTTTATGAAACTCGGATGCATAGATCAATTACAGGGGCAATCAAAAGTATTCCATTACATTAAGGTCAATGGGGAAAAATTTTTCAAATGCATTTTAATCGTTTGAAATTTAAAATACGCAATTATTACATAATTCTGTCGATTTATTCCAAATGTTTTCATAATCGTGTGCATAGATCAATTACAGGGGCAATCAAAAGTATTCAATTACATTATGGTCAATAGGAAAAAGTTTCAAATATATTCTATACGTTTGAAATTTAAACTACACAATTATTACATAATTTTGTCGAGTTATTTCAAATTTTATGAAAATCGGATGCCTAGATCAATTACAGGGGCAATCAAAAGTATTCCATTACATTACGGTCAATGGGGAAAAAAGTTTCAAATGCATTTTAATCGTTTGAAATTTAAAATACGCAATTATTACATAATTCTGTCGAGTTATTTCAAATATTTTGATATTCGTGTGCATAGATCAATTACAATGGCAATCAAAATTATTCAATTACATTATGGTCAATGGGGAAAAAGTTTCAAATATATTCTATACGTTTGAAATTTAAAATACATAATTATTACATAATTTTGTCGGGTTATTTCAAATTTTATGAAAATCGGATGCATAGATCAATTACAGGGACAATCAAAGTATTCCGTTCCATTACGGTCAATGGGGAAAATGTTTCAAATGCATTTTAATCGTGCGAACTTAATAAAATTTACATGCAACTATAAAGTACATATTATAATATACATCTTACATAATTTGTGGTGCAAAGAACATTTGTTATTGATTTACAAGGCCACACAAAAGTATTCCATTACATAATGGTATAGGGAGAACATTGTTTGATGAGCTTTTTAATTGTAATTCACTATTTACAATTTTATAAGATTGATATATGAAAGTAATATTTTTAAAACTTCTTTATCGTACGAACGCACCTAATTTGCTACGCTTCACGTGCTATTTCCAACTTGTTTATTTCTGTCTTTATATTATTAAATTTTCAAAGAATATAACTAATCATTATTTCATGTCTATTTCAAGCAAAAGCAATACCACCGTGGACTATGTTATTATTTCGCAAATGCAAATTTTATACCATTTGTAATTTATTTACAAACATAAAAATAAAATAAAATAAATAAATAAATAAATAAATAAACTAATCTTTCACTTTTTCCTTTTCTCATGTCGAACATTTCAAATTCTTCAGGAAATAATTTGAAATACTAACAAGTCCGAATCGGCCAATCCTAAAACTATCTTTTATTTCATGCAAGTGAATAATTCGAAAAGTTGCTACACTTCTTAAAACTTCAATGTACAGTTTATTTCCTAGCAAAAAATTGTTCCGGAGCTCTAATATTCTAAAGTTTAACAACTAAGTGTATCCCCCTCCTATACAGCATTGAATTCAGGCACTCTTCTTCAGGGAGGGGGGAGCATTATAGATTTCCGGGAAAGAGGAGACTGCACGTTTTAACCATCGAAAACAGATAATTTTAAATCTTCCGGGGGAAGCCTCCAGGGACACTCCAGGGTGATTTTCCATAGATCTTGATTTATTGGCCTATTTTCCAGTTAGCTGCCTTGGTTGGCCTTTTTATCTTAGAAATTAACAGCCAAAGAAATCTGCCATCTGAAAAAACAAAGATTCCGAGTAGTAGCATCAATATAGCATATAGCTTCTTGAAAAGAAAAAAAAAATTGTCTATTACCACTCAATCCAAATAATATCTGAGAATTAAAAGAATGTATTTGGTTCTAATTCTAGATATTATAGATAATTTATAGCTATGTTATCATTGTGCGCGCGGCAGCGCGCTACAATAATATGATTGAGCGATGGTGCACACGGATTTTTCAATTTTTCTTTTTGCAATAACTAACTAAATACTTATCCAATTTTGATGATTTTTTTTTTAAATGTTCGTCTGACCAAGACGCACAACATAGCACAAAAAATTTTTTTTTTTTTTATGGCATACTGTAGGTGTACTGTAGAGTATTCTGAAAATATGACAAAAATTTTGTGTCCCAGCACTTTTCTCAAAAACTACTAAAGATAAAAACTTAATTTTTTTTTTAAACAAAAGGCAAACTTTTTATCCCGAGGTAGTCATCGAGAAAACGTTATTTCGCTGGGCGGTTTTTCTGAAATTGCGTATTTTCCAAACTTGGTCATAAATGGGTATATCTAACGTTCTATTGCAGATAGAATGTTGCGGTAAAGTTTATTTTAAAGATTTTGCGATGCTAATTAATCCTGCAAAAATTCATAGCTTTACGTTAAACAGTTTTTTTACAAGATGAAATAAAAGAATGGCAGTCATCAATCTAAGGTACTTGTGATCATCGGAGAGAAAAACCAGTTACACCATTCGATTAAGCATAAAAAAATACAGAAAGCTTTTTTTTTATCTTATTTTTAACTTAATTTTTTAACGAATTATGAATTTTTTTGAAATTTTTGACATGCTGATTTTTGTCATTTTTTAACACTAGAACGCCCGGATGGAGTCGATTCGACTCCAATCATGTAACTAAATTTCAATTCGAACCAGAAAAATTTTCTTGAAATAATTTAAATCTAATCCACGCAAATTTACGTTAAATAAATCAATTAAATAATTTTGAATAAAAATTCTGGTGAGGAATATTATTTTCAAACTTGAGTAGAATTTCCGGACGTTCTAGTGTTAATGAATCATTTACTGAATAATTATGCACGGTGTCTAGCCTTGGTGGCTGTCAAATTTGATTTTTAATTTTAAATTAGGCAATTTTTTGCACCATGCCAAATTTATATTTTATCCATTTTTTTCATTTATTTATATTTTGTTTTTAGCACAATGGCATCAATGGCAAAAATGCCTGGCATACCTGTCAAATATTGGGGCCCTGTACTTTAAAAAAGTGTATTTATTGTAAGTATATACCGTATTTATTCTAAAAAAATGCGCCCTCTAATAAAGCGCGTCTTCTAATAAAGTGCGCACCTTCGTGCTGATTGAAAAAATAAATATACGGAAACGATATAGTAGATAAGTAGAAAACGATTACTTAAATGCATTATCGAGGATTCTCATCGATCAAAATAGAGATATTCTATCAAAGCGATGGAGTGGCGATGCAGCAAAAGTTTCAAATTTTGAACAATGTACCACTCCTGTAAACTATAGCGCCAAGGATATGCACACTGTTAAAAATCTGCTGCATTTTGCTGCAACGCACTCCCCTGCTTGTATACAAAACGGTTACTTGGCCGTGAAATGGCGCTTTTTCATTGGTTGGAATAGAGATATTATATACAAGTGGTGGAGGGCGTTGCAGCAAAATGCAGCAGATTTTTAACAGTGCACTGTAAAAATTTGACCCATTTGTTGCAGAGTCACTCCACAGCTTTTATAGAATGTCTCTTTATGGCCAATGAGAATGCTCCATAACACAGTAAAGCAATAGTTTCCTATAAAAGCGGTGGAGTACGTTTTTAATAAGTCCGTAATAAATACGGATTAAGAAAAAAAAGAAGCATGGTTTTTGTATCAAACTTTACTCTTGCATAGAAAAAGTTCCTGTTTTTGGCAAAAATAATGGATATTTGAATGAAAAATCTATTCTTTGAAAGGATTTATTATTTTATTCACTTTAGTAAAAAACTGATGTTTTTTTTTTTTTAAACCACCGTAGAATTTTGGTATAGAAAAACCTGTTTAAAAATTTTTTTTAATTTGTAATACCAGAATATTAGAGTATGTAGCATTTTTTAATTTCAATACAAATAAGATTTTGTTTTCCATATATAAAATACAAAACAAGTTGTGCAGTATCCCTATGGAATATGGAAAAATAGAAGGACTAGTGAAAAATTCTCCAAGGAGCAGTGCAAAAGCAGAATATGATTTTAATTGAGCATTAAAAAGTAATGGACAAGTGCTTCTGTTAATTACTGAGCATGAGGAAGGATAAGGGATCCCTTCTTGGCTACAACTCACTTCAATGCCAACTTTGAAAAAATCATATTTGCGCTTTTTCCGTGAAAACAAATCAGTCGCAGTTACTATAAAAATGTATAGTGTAAAGACGTAACCAGTAAAGATGCAGCTTAATTAAACAAAAATGTAAAGGAAGGCGACATAATGCCAGATACCTAGTTCCTGCCACCAAGCATACCCTAAGTGTATAATTGCACAGAAAATTGATTTGTAGTATAGTGCAGAGTGAACAGTGCAGTTAACATCAGAGATGTAGTACAGGCTATACGCCGTACACCTTCTGGACTTTTTAATGGAACACCATATACCCTCTGTTTTTCAAGAAAGCTTATAGTATACACATTCTAGAATATCCCTCTGCTTAGAGCATATATCTTATGTTATTTTTATGACTACACCCCTGGTTAACATCTAAAGCACGGTGGAAAATTCTACTAAAGAACCGCAAATTTCTTTTGTATGGAAAAAGCGCAAATATGATTTTTTCAAAGTTGGCATTGAAGTGAGTTGTAGCCAAGAAGGGATCCCTTATCCTTCCTCATGCTCAGTAATTAACAGAAGCACTTGTCCATTACTTTTTAATGCTCAATTAAAATCATATTCTGCTTTTGCACTGCTCCTTGGAGCATTTTTCACTAGTATAGATAATTTATATCCATATTTATTTATTTAATTTAATTTAATTTAATTTAATTATTTTTTGCGCAATAAAAAAAACGGAACTTTTTTTTTTATTACTCTTCGTTAAAAGTGTTAAAAATATCTGAATAAAAATCATAATAATTGACGGTACATTTCGATATCGAAGAATGCTGTTGTTTTCCTAGCAAAAATATTTTTCTCAGTTGTCTCCGTTACAAAACATTAGTTTTCGATATTGAAATAGCATCGACAGTGTCGAAAATTATGGCCTATATCCTTCATAAATCTAAAATACAACAGTTGACACATTCTCTGCTGACATTGTGCCAAAAGTTCCTTGATGTCGGATTCTTTGAGTAGCTCCGCCCCAAATAACGCCCTTAAATGAGTTTTAAATTTTTTTTCTAAAATTTTTTGTAAGTATTTATATCTAGTATCCAACGCAAACTTTCGGCATTTATATATTATATTCGAACATATATAAGGAATTTTTTACAAGAAAATGGCAATTTCCGGAGAACTATACCATATGATTTTTATTTTTTTAAAAATTTTATCGCTTTTTCACACACTTTTTGCAATCAGAAAATTATACAAAAATTCCCAGCTGTGCATCTTTGATTTCCATATAATCTCAATTAATGGCATGTAATTCGACCCAGTAGATTTTTGCGAAAATGAATTTTTAAAAGAATCGAAAAATCATTTTTATCTCATGAAATATTAATATTTATTAAGGGATAATAGGGGAAAAGCATTGCCAGATAGGTAGAGAGACACACCTGAGAAAAAAAATCAAGGTATTTTATTGAAAGGCATGAATTGTCAATGCTTGAAAGAAAGTGGAAAGGGTACGCCCTTTCAACATATTAATTTTATTATATTATTTGTCAATCAAATTTCAATGTACCTGTGACACGTCCTTCGAAACCTGATTGAAGTATTATATTTAAAATGGGGATGAAGTCATTATGCCTCTGTACCAAAGAGGGGATTGTGACTAGGCAGTCATATTAAGTAATTTAAGTTCTTGTTCTCATGTTTTATAATTCTTTTATTAGAATATTATATTATTTAAAAAATGTATTGTTAATTATTTTGATCATTTGGGTGTAACATGCATTACGAATTCTGATATTTTATTCCTATAATTGCTAAAGAATATTTTATGTTGCTTATTTTTATGAAGTACTTAAAGCAGCATCGAATAAAGCAAGTTTTCTAATAGATCCGAAAGAAGTATTTATTTGTGTACATACATACAAAATTCAGAGGTAAACATCACCAATCGTGTGCCAAAATGTCTCATTAAAAGCTACATCTACATTAATTAATAAACCTGAATATAATTTATGCTAATTATTGATTTTAGCATAGTGAACGTACTTATTTGTGACTGCAATAGAAGAGATATATCTGTTGAAATTAGGCAAATTGGGAGAAAATGTACACTTTAAGTTAAAATTGACGCCAGACAAATTATACAAACTATTTAGTGAAAGACATAAATTTCTGTTGCTCCTCATACAATAGTAGGTTACCCGATGAAGTCTGTAGCTTGTTCATTCAAGCAACGGACATACCAAAGAAGGACAGAGGAAATATTTCAAATTCCTACTTTCACTTTTTGCCTGTGGATACTCATTACCGGAAGTGGAAACGTGCATATTGGAAGGTTGTACTTAAATCATTGATTCAAAATTTTACCAGCCGTTCCTGACGAAACAGCCGAGCAAGAAGTCGACCAGTTTATTGCAACTTGCATCGAATGATGATGATACTAGACTTTTATCCGAGGTGCCTGGGGCCTATGTCCAACATCCCCGGTCACAGAGCAGCTTGGAAAATAACCAGGTGAAAAATCTCTGGCAGTAATGTAAAATAAATTCAGGATTGGTAAATAAGATAAAAAAAAAAAGAAAAATAATATTTTAAAATAAAAGATTAGTAAAAAATAAATAAAGTTAAAATTTACAGAAAAATTTTAAGGGGTCAGCTAACGCAACGGCACAGGTTCTCCATTGTTACCGGCACATGTTATCGGGCACCTGGCCTGGCACTACCGTACGGAGATTCCCATGCGTTATGCTCGCGGGCGGACAAAAGCCTGCTCGCTCCTGAGAGCGCTCTTAAATAGTATTAGAGTGAGGAGGCGGCGCGACAGGCGGGGCTAACCCGTCTGACGTCACCGGATCCCACAAGCAAGTTTAGCTAAAAATTAAGTTCAAATTAAAGAAAAATATAAGAAACAGGGCATAATTAATTAAAATTAAATGGAAAAAAGTTAAAAAATATGAAGAGCATTTAAGATCATTCCTACTTTAGGTCTATTACGATTTTTGGCGTCAAATATATCATACATCGGAAGTGTGTTTAAAGCATCATTGTCAGAATTTTCTAAAGATAAGTGAAAGTTAATGTTTAAATCTTGAATGAAGTCGTTAAGTTTTGGGAAATCAATTTGTTTATATAAATGATAATTACGGACATAGTAAGGCACATCATATATTGTCCTAATAGTAGAATTTTGGGATTGTAGTAATGTTTTGATGTGACTTTTGGCGATGTATGACCATATTTGACATCCATAAGTTAATATTGGTCGGAGGAAGGAACTGTAAAGAAGCAACTTGTTTTTAATAGATAATTCACTATTTCGAGCAATTAGGGGAAAAATTAATCTTTTTGCTGCTCGAAATTTATTTCGCGCGTAGTGTGTATGTTGTTTAAAAGTGAGTCTTTGGTCTAGAATAATACCAAGATATTTACATGTGTTTGACCATGGCAATTCTATATTGTTAAATTTAATTTTATATTTATTTAGATTATTTTCCTGAAGGTTGCAGAATAATATTGCTTGCGTTTTGTTGATGTTTACGGCAACACGCCAATTATTTAACCAATTTGTTATAAGTTTTAAATGCTTAGTGATTGCCATTATGGCATATTTTCTATTATTTGTAACAGAAAAAACGCAGGTATCATCTGCAAATTTTGCCAAATAGGTTTGGGGGTAGGTGGGTATATCATTAATGAAAATATTAAATAAAATACCAGAAATTCGTGATCCCTGAGGGATCCCGAATCTGGCAAAACAATTACGGGAGAGTTTAGTTTTTACTTTTATGTTAAAGTTACGATCAAGAAGATAATGATAAATTAATTTAATAAGATAGGGGGGGAAATTATATTTAATTAATTTAAAAATCAGGCCATAAATCCAGACTTTATCAAAAGCTTTTTCGATGTCAAGGAAGACTGCAGCAGTGAATTTTTTCGAAAGCTTTCCAGTAGTAATATGCTCGACCAATCGGAAAACTTGATGCGGAGCAGAGAGCCCTTCTCTGAACCCGAATTGATTCGGGGTGATGATGTTGTTATCTTGAATGTGTTCATTCAGATGGCGAGCAATGAAAGCTTCCGTTAATTTGCTTAAAGAATTTAGAAGAGAAATGGGACGGTAACTATTAGGTTGATCGGGGGGTTTACTAGCTTTTAGAATAGGGGATATAAGAGCAGTCTTCCAATAAAAGGGGAAGTAAGAGTATTTAAAAATGTTGTTAATGAGTAGGGTAATTTTAGGGATATAGTTAATAGGTAAATTTTTGATCATTTCGTTAGTGATGTCGCTGATGCCCGGAGATTTTTTATTTTTAAGATTCTTAATTTCAGTAATGACATCAGCGTTGGTGATATTAAAGTCTGGTGGAGTAATCGGATTATTGATGAAATTTCGAACAGTTTCGTTAACCTCTGTTTCAGTGTTGGAATTAATAATAGGATTCCCAGAGAATTGCAACTCCAAGCTAACAGCAATCGTATCTGCTTTATCTTCATTTGTGAACGCGCAGTTATTTGAATTTGGAATACGTAAAGGGGGCATATTGGTAACAGAGCTCTTGATTTTCTTAGCTGCCTTCCATATCGAGGCGTCCTCTGGTGACAGAAATTGGAGATACGAACTGCAGTGTTCGTCTCTCTTTTTGAATAGTAAATTTTTGAGATTCTGTTGAGCTCTATTCATTAAAATTTTGTCAGCAATTCTGCGCGTTCTTTGCCAAACTTTTCGCGCTCTATTCTTAATAGTTATTAACCTGCGGACATGAGGATCTAATTTATAAAATTCGTTGTCTTTAATAATTCTAGTAGCATTATCAGCAGCAGTTTTAATTTCGTTAGTGATAGTCTCTGTCAGTTTATCGATATCATTCGTATTATTAATATCTGGGAGAAGGGGGGAGGCCGCATTAATGTTAGTTTGGAACTGAGCCCAGTTAATTCTTTTAGTAATTTTTGGAAGGGTCGGAGGCATTCTAATTTGGATTTTAATTTCGAGTGGATTATGATCGGAGCTCAGTTCAGCTAAAGAATCTATTGAATTATCATAATTAAATCCATGAAAAAGGCCGAAATCAATAGTGCTATTGCTGCTGTCAGTGAAATGGGTGGGTGAGTCCGGAAAAAGAATGTTCGCATTAGAGTTTTGAAGCAGGGAGTAGATACGATTACCATAAGTATTGTTGCTGAAGCAATTCCATGAGTCATGGTGGGCGTTGAAGTCTCCTAGTAGGAGAGTGTTGACGTCACTGGCTAGCAGTGACGTAATGTCAGAAATGACATCACTCGCGCTCTCTCCGATGGGAACGTAGACTGAAAAAAAGGTTAGCCGAACGTTCGATGGACACATCACCGTTACTCCAGTGGCGTTTACACAATTTAATGGCCTGGCGGGAGGGGGGACGGGAAAGAAATTTAGGTCATTTTTGATGCAAACAGCCGTGCCCCTTATGGTGCGCGAACTGTTGCGATTGTCAAAATCGTTTCGAAAAATATAATAATTTGGAATTTTGAAAGAAATGCCAGGTCTGAGTTTTGTTTCTTGTAAAAGGATTATATCGGGACTGTGCTTCTTTATAAATTCCTTGAACTCAAGAATTTTACTTTTGATGCCATCGCAATTCCATGAAATTAATTTCGAGCAGCTCCTGGTACCCATTAGGGTGCCGAGAAAGATTGTTGTGTAAAGTCTGCCATAAATATTAGAACTTTCTCTTCCGTAGTTTTAGCTTGTTTAATTTTATTTAATAAATTTTTATATTTGTTAATGAGGTCAGAAAATTTTTTAACATTTAATTGCTGGGCTATTTCATTTAAGGTGGTTGCTAATTCGCTTAAATTGAAGGTAGTTTGGTTATTATTATTATTGTTATTAATGGGATTTTCAGGGGGAGTAGTTTTATTTTCCGCGATGGTTGGCCGGGTAATAGCAGCATAAGATATATTTGGATTAATTTGCTTAGGGGTGTAATTAGTTCTATTTATTTTAGGGAATTTTTCACAGCCTCTGAAGGAGGCTGCATGTTCTCCTTTACAATTAACGCATTTTACTTTTTGGTCTGCTATTTTATTACAATTACGATAATCAAGATTTTCGTCACATTTGACGCATCGTGGCGCCATCTTGGAGTGATGCCAGTACTGGCATTTAAAGCATTGCATCACTCTTGGTGGTCTATTGTAGTTCTCAATATTAATGATGTGATAGAATAAATTATCTAATTTAAATATTTCTTTAGCTACAGGGCCGTCAGTTAGTTGGATTTGAAAAAGCGGTAATTTTTTGCCGGTTTTAAAGCTGGTCATTTGCGCGACTTTGATAACAGGATAGGTTTTTAGAAGTTCAGATTGTATAAGAGAAGGTTCTATATCTATAGGCAGTCCTCTCACAACAACTTTAAGGAGGGCCGCGCTCTTCTCGGGAAACAAGAAATGCTCGACTTTTAAATCGTCGAGCGTTTTTACAATTGTTTTGTAATCAGTAACAGTTTTGGGGTAAATTCGAGTGAAAATACCCCCGAGGGCTCACGGTGAAATTGCATTGGCATGCCTGTTTAATTTTATCTAAGAGATTAATTTTTTCAGTATTATTTTCAGGTGCTTTTATAGTTATGAATTCAACTTATGAGTTTGAACTCTTTTAGTTAGAGATTTTTGAGGTTGTTCGACATTTTTGTCGTTAAGTAACACCTCGTTGAAATTTGCAAATCTATTTTTAGTTAACATAACATTGTTAGCAATTTTATTTTTAGGATAATTAAAATCTTCCCCTAAAGCATCCCTGTTTCTTTTAGTACTTCTATGCATTACTACTTTAAATTGATCATTATTATCTACATTAAAATCATTACTACCAGATAGATCACTCACCTGGTCAGTATTGGTATCCATTGCTGAGCTGGTATTGCTGGCTCCATCTGGTGAGGAGGCAGCAAGGGACAAGTTGTCTGGACTGTCACCTCTTTTTTCCAGCTCTGCAAGTTCAACTTTAAGTGTATCCAGTTGAAGCTGGCGCTGACTAATTTTAGCATTTAGTCCCATGATGTCGGTGTCATGTGTTGGCTGTCTTAAAGCCGATCTTATCTTTGCTATTTCGTTTCTCTTGGCCTTCATCGCATCCGCGTAAAGGTCCAAAAGTTCATAGAATTGGTCATCCGTAATATCCTGGATTGTGGACCTGTCGGTCAACCACTTCATGCGTAATGCTTGCACACAATCCCGCGAGGGGTCACAAATCCAATCAAGGCTAAAAATAGCCGCCATGAGACGATAAAATGAGAGTCGGGAAAAACACGACTACTCTCCACAGTGTCTCTAACCGGGTAAGTCTCCATCAACCTGAACCGCGAGTTCAGCGCTTAACTCTCCGTTGAATGTAAATTCTAATTCACCGTCAACTCAACCTGCCGAATTCTGAGGAGAAACCGAAACAAACGTTGAGTTACTCAACCTTGATATGGAACAGAGGTTATTCGACCGCGCATGCTCAATCCAAGCAAAGATGGCGGCTGTTTTGAATTGAACATTGGTGGATTTTTTTCACAGAGATCTGTTTGTAACTCACTAGTTAAACGAAATGTTAATTATAAAAGATGTTATAAAAAAATGAGTTGCTTTAAATTTTTGAGGGTTTTTTTTTTACTTCTATTAACGAAAATTATATTGATTTGTGATGAGCCTCTAGGCTTTGAAGGTTTGTCTAGCATTTTTGATATTAGGTAGCGCCATCTGTTGAATATAAATAGAAAGAAAGTTTTAATATGAAAAATTTTGGTTAATAATTTAGATTTTTTTACTAATAATAATAAAGAAAAGCAGTTTTTCCTTATATTTCAGTGTCTGCTTTTTACTTACCCATCATACGTAGTATAGGGTAAGTCTTGCAATCGTTTTGAAAATCGAAAAAAAAATTTTGACGGATTTACACGTTTTAGATAGTGGAGATTCCGAAAAACATATTTTTAGAAAAAAAATTTTGCCGTCCGTCTGTCTGTCTGTAAACGCTCTATCTCCCGAACAAATTGAGATAGAGACTTGAAATTTTGTATGTAGTTAGTATGTAAGAATGGGACGAACCCTATTTAATATCAGCAACCTCGATTATCCGGAACTATTTTTTTCGGACTCTCGAAAAACTCGTTCTGATGAAAGGTATATAAAAATTTTCGAATTTTTTTGCTCTAAGGAATGGATGTAAAAGGCAATAAAATAACACACATTTTTCATATAGAACGAAGTCGATCGGGTTATTAGTTGCCGAGATATTTGTAATCTTGTTTTTCACATTCTTCGATTTTTCATGACCCTGTATTTCATTCAAATTTCAATTCAGAGGTATATTTTAATTGGAAATGAGACGCTTAATCCGACGCAGTTAATTGTTAGTTAATAGAATTATTATTTTTGGAGTTATAAGGATGTTTCTTTTACGCCGTTCGGGACTACTTGAGTAGTTTGGCGTTTTATATAATTTGTCGAAATTGGCAATCAGCAGAGCATTACTATGTACATTAACAATATTTAAATTTTGTTTATGAATTGCAATGCATTATATAAATAGTTTTCATATGTTTTATTTTCATATACATATCCATGATGGGTAAGTATTACGGTGGCCTCCAACGACTAGTTTATGTTTGTTTAAAGCATGCAATCGCAAAAACAGGAATTTTGTGACGACAAAATAAAAAGACGTTAAACTATAATACAGTAATAATTAATTTTCTTGTTTAGAAAAAAGCATTTTTCTTGAAATTTTTCGCATTTAAAAATTTGCACATCAATTACATTAGTTAAATTAATTAATACATTAGATTTACGTTAGAAAAAATATATGAAAAAATAGATGCATTTTCAATATTTTAATTTTCGTTGAAAAATAAATAAACTAGCTCGTTAGTTTCTTTTATTATAATTATTATTGCTAGCCTGGTTAGAAAATCGGTTATTAAATTAATTTACTTATTAAAGAAAAAATATAATTTTTTTAAATCAAGTAACTTTTATGAAAAAATGATACTGTAACACAAAATCTTGTAAAAATAAAAATCTTATAACTGTATTGGTATTTCTAATCTTTGAATCTAATTTTGTGAACAAACAAAACTACCAAATCACAACTTAATTCGAAATTTATCGATCTAAAAATTAAACACAAGTATGTATTTCAAATCTTGGTTTTGCTTTGCAATTAAAAATTGGTGATATGCCAGGATCGAACTCATGAACGCAATAAGTATGTCATGTAATATCTTTAGCCAATCAGGTACATCATGACCATCACATTTCAACCTGAAGTTCACTAACCCAAGGTTGACTAATCTAGGCTGTAAAGTTAGCGATGAATTTCAAATATTAACCGGCGGTTAGAATTGTTAACCTGAGGTTTCTCAACTGTGAGTTGAATCGCGAGTTGAAGGTTGATCGAGACTTGACCGGTAAGCAAACCAGTCTTTGTCTCAATTAGTCCCGATCGAATATTTGTCCTTTTGTACTGTTATTGTTTAGAGTTATTATTTTATGGTGTGAGTGTTAAAATAAATATTTTGTATTTTCATTTATTCCCGAGTAACTTTTAAATCTTCAAAGGCGTCATTTCCCTTTGATGTTCGGCATTCTCTAAAATAAACGGAGAAAATCATTTAAAAAGTACTCTACAATGACATACTTTCGATGTCAGTACAATTTAATATATTTTATTTTGTTTATTATTTTTGAATGAAAAACACAAATGGTGTTACACTTTAACCGAAATCATAGTATCTATTTTCCTGTTTCTACATTTTATTTTGACAAATTACATCAAAGGATCATATTAGGATTAAGGATGTTCTTAAATCAAAAAGGGCAACTTTGTGACACATGCTTTAATTTATTTTTGTTCGGAAATGCATGAAACTAGCAGGTATTATTATTCAAAAACTGTATAATTGCACTCAATTGTCTGTTTTTTTTAAAACACAATAGATCTTTCATAAGCAGTCTTTAAAGTTGACACTTTTGAGCACATTTCCCGATGAAAGCAGAAAAACCGATCGAAAAGCAGGAGAAAAACGGGTAATGAAGTGATCGAAATAGCTTAGAACTGGATAGGTAATTTAATTATCATGAAATGGAAAAGTAAGTTCGATTCGAAATCGCTTCCATCGTCAGGCATTCCAATTTTATGTTTTTCTATTAAAAAATGAGTTTGTAAATGTGTCAAAACGTTTTGCGCTGGTTGAGCGGAGCAGTTAAGAACACCCTTAAGAATTAAAAACCACTGAATTCTATTCTACAAGAATTTGCATTTCTCAAGTAGGGTAAGATATGTTAAAAATTAAGTCGTTTTTTATTTCTTTGAATTCATTCATTCACAAATCGGAAAGTTTCTGTGCCATGTTGAATTAAACTTTTGGCTTAAAATCTCAGCTAGTTAATAATTTGTCGGGTAGTATTGAGCATAGATACGTAAAAAAAAGAAGGAAAAAAAATTGACGCTTGATTTGATTTTCTCACATTTCAATACCAGAATCGTTACTAAAGGCGTGTCCTGAATTTTTAGCTCCGCCTAAATATTTTTTATTGCATACGAACTAATTAAAAAAAAATAATAATAATAAAATATATTGCTATCAAATGCTTTCATGAAATGTTCAATATTTAGTGAACCCATATTCCATGTGAATTTTTTTTTCTTTTATTAATTAATTTTCTTCATATGAGTGCTAATAAAACTATGAATCGGTGCTGGGTCGGATTTCAAATATTTTTTAGTAACCAAAAATGTTCTTTCGAGATTTATTTTTTTAAATAATAAAAATAAAAATAAAAAAAAAATCTTTGTTTAAGATAAAAGTTCTCAACAGTCTACCATTTAATGATAATGGTAGAAATAAATTTGAAATTTATTTTTTAAGTGATATATTTGATTTGTTTAGTCTCCCTTACACACCCAACACATAATATAACCTCCATTCTACAGGTCTGCACGGGCCGAAATTTCCAGGCCCGGGCCCGGCCCGGCCCGAACGAAAAAAAAGTGGCCGGACTTGGCCCGGCCCGAAAGTTAAAATTTCGGCCCGAGCTCGGCCCGGACCGAAAAAAAATTTAAAATTCGGCCCGAACCCGATCCGGCTTGAGTAAATTTCTACAGAACATTGATCTTTAATCTTATGGAAGAGTTCTGACCAAAAAAAAATTATATTAGTCTTTTTTTTTCCATGTTTATAATCTCCATTTATGCAGAAGTGCCGTAGGCTGCGATATTTATGCTTTTAAATGAATCTTTGTTTGTTGTATGTAAATGTTTCAGTTATCACTAGTATTATTAATAAATATTCCCTGTAATGAAGACAAAAAATCGAAAAAGCGGTATATGGTAAAATTTCCAAAGACGAAATAGCTTTGGAACGAAAAAAAATGCATTCCCTTCTTAACAGATGTAAATGTTAAATATTTTTTTCTCCCGTATTGTAGTATTCATTTCGCATGGATGAACATTTTAAAAGAAACTTTCAATTTTCAGTTTTAAAAAAAAATTCAGCGTTTTTTTTTTTTTTTTTTTTTTTTTTTTTTTTGTGTGTGTGTGTGTGTGTTTAATTCAATTATAAAACGCCTAGTAATCTACGATTCTTTAAGGGTGTATTCGAAAAAACGCTTTTCCACCTTCAGCAGCTCGAAATTTTCCGATACAATTTCAGACACATTTTTAAAAGTAGAAACATGAAACTTGCTGAGGGGATTCTTGAAGGGACGTATGAGGTGCCGTGTAAAGTCTTTTTACGCTCAATTTATTAGAATTTGATTTATAAGCAATTAACTTCTCTGGAAGACCCTTTTTTTCGTTCCCTTATCTCCCATTTCGGAAAAATCGGTTCAAATTGCCGTTTTTGATTGTTTTTTTTGCAATATTTTGTACACTTATCAAAGATTTGACCTTTACGGCACCTTGTGCACTTTCTAAATAAGAGAATCTGCTAGTTTCATGTGTTTGAGAGCAAAAGTTAATTCAAAAATAAATCGGAAAACAAGCAGTTTGAATCGAAATACACCCTTAAAAGGAATAAATTCTAGTGTTTAATTGTAGAATAATGACGGCTTAAAAGTATATGCTTTTTTTGCAGAAATTTTTGGACAAAGCCAAATATTACTTATTTATAAAAAGTCGAGAAAAGGATTTTCATATAGGAAGATTCAATAGAAACTGATTATTTTGGTCCATGAAAACTAGGAAGAATGGAATCAGTCTCGGCTTCGTACGGGAAAAAAAAGTTAGGCCCGGCCCGATACTCCAGCAAAAAATTAAGGCCCGAGCCCAGCCCGGTCCGAAAAGATTAGTGACTAGGCCCGGCCCGAAAGGATTAGTGACTAGGCCCGGCCCGTGCAGACCTCTACTCCATTCATTTATCTGTTGGACAATTTATAATTTTTTAAATTTGAACATTTTTCTTTTCTTTCTGACAAAAGACTATTTTTTTATTCTGAAATCAAATAATCCTGAGAGATTCTATGTTGTTTTTTTCCAAAAGGAGCAAGTTTCTAGAGTTAAATTATGTATGTTACTGTAAGAATATTTCGTGCATATATTTCTTAAAATATTTTTTTCATGATTCAGTAAGTAGTAGAAGACTTTTTGAAAACATACGCTGAACCGAAAGGATTATATTAACAGTTTTCATTTTTCATAAGCTGAGATTTTATTTAATTTTTAAACTTGTCAAGTCTATTACCAGCTTTATTCAATCAAATGTGTGTACCAATATCATTTGCTTAACACACAAAAAGTCCACGCGAGAAGATATACATAGAAAAAAAATTCTTCCCTATTCGACCTACATGCACTAGTAGATTTCGATGTAAAATACTAATTTTCTCAAAAAAAGGGGGGGGGGCAGATTAATGTTAAACCCAGTTTAACAATTTTATCTAGCCGCTTTTGATGAGTTTTTAATTTCATTTTTCTGTACTAGTTGGTTTTATCACAATGATGCTAGTTCGATCTTCTTTAAAACCTTGGAAAAAAAAAAACTTTGAGAATTTTTTAAGTAATACCATTCTTAGTAGCGTTCATCACATCAAAAATTTGTTTATGCAAAAGTTATAGATTTATATTAAACATTGTCTATATTAAACATTTTATGGCTTTACGTTTGATAGAACCTGAGAAAAAAAATGTGATATGTTGCTAAATTGCACTACCAGGTAAAAAGTAAGACTCCTGAGACCCCTTGAAATAATTACAAAACTTTAGAGCCAGAATTTTGACTATCCCAGTTGGTGGATAAAAATCTGCCTCATTATCATTGTTATATGAAGATTCTGTGTCACTCCATATTTTAAAAGTAATGTCTCTGTAACTCCACCCCTATTTTTAAAATAATGTTTCTATCAAGTTTCGAAAAGGCGTTTCACACTCGCATAGTAAAAAGCAAAAAAAGGCAGTGATAACTTATCAATACCTTTACGTTAAAAAGAGAAAAATACAGCAGAACCCCGCTAATTCGGACCCCGATAATCCGGATAAATCGGATCGGTTTGGTTTTTTTTTTTTTTTTTTTTTTCAAGTTTGAGAAGCGATTGGCTAATTTCCATAACATTAACTTGTTTCATCGTCGTATTCTAAATAAAAAACTTTTTCTGACATGTTTTCGGAATAATTAAGCAAATTAAACATTATTACGGTCTGCAAATATTCAATAAGTCTAACATAAAGGTGATTTTCTGTTAGTATGTTACATTTTATTTAATCTTTTTTCTAATTCTCCGAATAATCCGGATTTTTGATAATCCGGATTGGGTCCGGTCCCAATTAATCCGATTTATGGGGGTTTTACTGTATTGATAAATTATAAAATGCTTAAAAGCAGAAAATCCCTTAAGATATCCGCACATCTTCGGAAGTGTTTTAAATTTTCTCTTATTATCCATTTTTTAGTTTAGTGTAAAACTTAATACGGAAAAATTTTCATAATTTCTACCTCATGATGTGTCATATAGTAATACCTCTCATGATCTTTCACGATTTCAACGATGAAATTTGATAAACTGTAGGTACTCTGTAAAGCAGGTGCAAATTACTTTTTTTTTTCTTTCTTCACAGCCGGCTTATTTATTCTGTTTGGGGAAAAAGTTTACTAACGCGTTTGTTTTATACCATATTTTGAAAGTAGCCAGGCGATTGAAATTATCAATTGCCGGGTTATTTAACTTAGTCCTGTATTTTGGTTGTTCCACCGTAGTTAAACGGATTATTTTTACTTTAATATTTTCTTGTAAAAAAAGTCTGGTGTGACTTTTAACTCAAAGAACTTACCATTTTTTAAAATTCTTTACTTTTTATCGTGATAAATATGAAGTTGTTTACTATGAGAGTAGGAGTTTATCTATTAATAAGCAATAAATAATTCATTGATCATACTTAATTTAGTTTAATTACTAAAAAAAGCCCTGTGTTTCGCTTACTTATGTTAGATTAATTTCTTAATGTGCATCTTCGATAGATTATTGGAAGCGTATTTATTAACAATGTGCTGATCTACTGAGTATCTAAGTACATTTCTGAGATTCTATTGAATTTAATTTTATCTTTAAGTCCTCATTTCATACCAAACTGAGAATTATCCACGGCAAATCCTCTGTATAATCTTTCCCCCCTGTTTTCTCTTAAAACTCTCGAGATAATATGGATAATTGTTATATTTCGCCATTGCGCAACTGTGCTGTCTATTATCAGCTTCGGCTCAATAATTTAACTATAAACAATATTATTACGTCCCATTAGAAAATTCTTTATATGTATGTGCATAAAAAGTTCATTCTAATCCATCGAAAAAATTATTGCACTGACACACGTCAAACACGTCATAAAAAAAACTCAATACAATTTTCTGCATAAATATACGTACCGAAAATATGTAAAATATCGTAATATATATTTATAAATATGTTTAAAGTCATAAAAAAAGAAAATAGAATATAAATACATATTAAAATAATAGCAAATCATGGGAGACACAATTTTGCCCATCCCAGTTGATGAATGAAGATCAGCCACATTGTCATTATTATAGGAAGATCCTGTCTAACTCCGCCCCTATTTAAAAATTAGGTTTCGAAAGGCGTTTTAAATTTACATGGTAAAAAAAAAAAAAAAAAAAAAAAGAAGAAAAAGAAAAAGAAAAAAAAATCTTTAATAAACTAAGTTAAAAAAAGAAACTCATTGATAATTTATAAAATGTTTAAAAACTAAAAAAGAAGAAAAAAAAACCCATTAAAACAATAACTGAAACGTGTTTTCACAACTATATGGGAATGTTTATGATATTTTCAATATTTGGATAATACCTTTGCAATACCTTCATTTATTATTATTAATCATAAATTTTAAAATATAGAATTCAAAGTAAGCCGTTTTCCATCCGTATCTGCGAGAAAGTAGTGTTGGAGAAAATCGTTTTTAATTGAAATTTCTAATTAGATCGTTTATATTTAATATATTTTTCGTTAGAAAATTCTGCATTACATGCATAAAGGATAATTTATTATGATTATAGTATAGTACTATACATGATGTATGAAAAGAAACAAAAATGTCAGATGGAAAGATCTGCTAAAAAATTAAACATTCTGATTCTATATAGAAATTTTATTCTATGCCTTATAAATCTTTGTCATAATAATAGCGCGCAGTTCTCCAAAATTATGGAAATTAGATCTTTATTCCAATTTTTTCCACTTATTCAAGAATTTTTATTGTTGTTATCATTATTATTGTTATTATCATTATTATTGTTATTATCATTATTATTGTTATAGATTCTTTATGTAAGTACTGTTAAAAGTGGTTATCAGCGGTCAAAGGACTGCCTGAGAAAAGTAAAGGGTGATATCGGTTGAGAAATTTGTTTAAAGCATATTCTTGCCTTTTAATGTAATTTAATGATTTTGTTTTACCAAAAAATACTCTTGAGGGAAGAATAAATTTCCCAAAATATCAAGCTATCAATATTAAATTACGGATTATATGCCAGAAACCTATTAATATCTTTTTACACCTGTACTTAACGCCCTCGCGCCATCCGCCACCGCTGTTTTTTTTTTTAAACACCGCCCATTATCTTATGATATATATTTATTCAAATTAAAAGCACAGGTACAGAAAATCTAGCTACGTAAAGTAGGCGGAGCATCGTAGGTACGTGGTATGATTTGTAGTCAATCAAGATTTTTGGTCAATCGTGGTACGATTTGAATAGAGATGTAAATTTTATTAATACTACTTGAGAAAAATGAAAAATATCTAATTTTCGAACATTGCAAAAAAAAACTTTTTTAAAAATAAATTC
The DNA here is from genome assembly GCA_964019185.1 of Maratus speculifer. Taxonomy (NCBI): domain Eukaryota; kingdom Metazoa; phylum Arthropoda; class Arachnida; order Araneae; family Salticidae; genus Maratus; species Maratus speculifer. The sequence continues at coordinate 82,082 of CAXHSM010000135.1, read as the reverse complement.
ACTGCACTGCATTTCGTGAATTACGAATATGTTTTAATAATAATAAAGAATTAATATTTGATAGTTTTTTACAATTTATTTCAGTGAAAAATTGGGCAAAAAACAATGATGTATATTCGTAAAAATTTAAAAACATGCTGATACTTCACTCTATAAAACCAATGTTTTTTTTTTGTCGTTGTTGTTTGTTTCATAGGAAAACCGTATCTCACACTGTTCATTTCAGAAATAAGTATGGAAAATTATTGCTTTGAATATATTGCATATTTGTTAATTTATTCGATTGAATTATTAAATTTTTAATTGAAATTTTCTTGTTTCGCAAAACAATAACATCAACACCATAATTATCAATGTCTTCTATAATTAAAATTTTTAAAACTAAAATTTCTGAAATTTAGTAAATTCTTAGGATTTTTTTTTTATTATTAATAAAATAGAAAAAATGTAGATATTGTTCTGATTTTACCACGAACCCCCCTAATTATCTTACGGATCACATATGCATGTTGAGTTAGGGAAATACAAACTATTGACTCCCTCCCCCCCTTCTGCACTGTTTTAGGAAAGGCGGAATTGTTATCAAAGATCTGTTTTTAGACGACCTGCTATCTTGAACCTTTTTTTTTTCAGGACAAGGGGGGCGGTCGCTGGCCTCAATAGTGTATTAAATAATATAACTAAATAAGGCGTTTCCATAATTAAACCTTTTAAAGTATAATTTTTTTTTCATATTGTTCGAAAAAAATTATATTTGAGTCTGTTTTTACAAAATTAACCTCCAGCTAAATAGTGAAAACGTTTATTTTAATCTCTGTTGGACATAATGTCAGCCCTGAGTTACATAGCAAAAACTGCCAAAAAAATATATATAATTTTAAATTATATACTTGCTTTAAAGTGTTTATGCTGTACAATAACAACTATTCAATAATATAATAAATTTATTTATGCTTTTAACAATTTGCGGAATTAATGACTATTTTGTACAGAAAAAAAAATGTCAAGCATATAGCAACCAATATGAACAAAATAATGTTGTTATTTCGACTTAATAATTAAAAAAAACTATATTCCTTTATTTTAAATGCATGTTATCAAACGTAACGCAGGGGATCAATTTTGCCAAAAATCAAAGCCTCACATTTCAAAGCAAACATAATGCTCCAGACTCGTTCAATGCAGTTATCAATTGAGATCTTTGATTCGTAAAAGCGTGAAATGATTTATTACCACATCGACAAACGTCTAAGTCTTGCTTGTTTTATTTTATTTTTTTATTTTTTATTTATTATTATTATTTTTTTTTTTTTTACGGATTTATATGTTTTAGATACTGAAGATTCCGAAAAACATATTTTTTGGGGGGGAGGGGGGAGGGGATTTTGTTTGTATGTCTGTAAATGCTCTATCTTCCGAACAAATCGAGGGAGGGACTTGAAATTTGGTATGTATTTAGCATATAAGATTAGAAAAAAGAGCTTATTTAATATATGTAACCGCGATTATCCGGAACTACTTTTTTCGGACTCTCGAAATAAACGTTCTAATGAAAGGTATGTAAAAGTTTTCGATTTTTTTTTTATTTTAAGGAGTGGGTGTAGAAGACAATAAAGCAACATGAATTTTGCATACCGAATGAAGTTGATCGGATAATTAGTTGTTAAGTTGTTTTTAATCATGTTTTCCACATTCTCCGATTTCTCATGACAATAGTTTGATTCAAATTTCAATTAAAAGATATATATTAATTGGATATGAGACGCTCAATCCAACGCAGTTAATTACTAGTTAATATAATTATCATTTTTGGAATTATAAGGATGCTTCTTTTATGCAATTCGGTAATACTTGATTTTATTTTCATACTTTTGCTATGCATATCCAGGATAAATAAGTATCACTGTGGACCCGACTAATTTTAGTATCGGAAAAGGTTAGTTAGAGATTTAAAAAAAAATCTTCAATCAAAATAAAAGCTTTTAACAGACTTCTATTTAAACATAATGGTAAAAACAAATTTGAAATTTATTTTTAGTGATTTCTTCGATTTGTTTATGCCTCCTTATACACACGATAGATAATATACCTCACACCTATTCATATTACGGGCAATTTTTAAATTTTTAAATTTGAAGATTGTTTTTTCTGACAAAAGACTATTTTTTAATCTGAAATTAAATAATACTGCGAATTTTTATGTTGTTTTTCCAGAAGGAACAAGTTTTTAGAGTTAATTAATGTATGTTACTGTAAGAATATTCCTTGCCTATGTTTTTTAATTATTTTTTGTCAAACAGTAAACAGGACTGTCCAAAATATTTAAGTCATTGTTTTTCGTCAAATTTAATCTATTTAAAATTAAAAATAACTTTTAAAAATGCCACCTTTTCTATGCATTTAAAAATATCCATTGTAATGTAATAAATCAATATATAAATATATTTAAAATTTAGGTTTTTTTTCTTTATTTTAAACGTATGTTAATATTTTTATTATGTCCGAAAGAAATATCAGGTGTGCAACCAATGTAAAAGTAGATGTTGAAATTACTGAGTAGATTTGAATAAGCGCTTTAAATATTACTTTCGTGATTCAGACAGTGGTAGAAGCCATTCTCCAATGATACGCTGAACGAAAGGGATAATACAGTCAAACCTCGTTAACATGAATTACTTTTAAAATAAATTCTTTTCACAGTCCCCTATTAAAACGAATGCAAAGAATTGATACTGATAACATGAACAAAATTTTGATTTCCCTTGAGGTCCATATTAACGAGGTTCGACTGTAGCAACAGTTTTTATTTTCTATAGCTATAGGATTTCATCTTAGGGGCGTGTCCGAACCTATAATAAACAATTTAAAAATGAAATAAAATAATATGTTGAGAGAAGACACGTTTTCTCTCAACTATAGCTTTTCGGTTTCAAATTTCTTCGTCTTAGATCCGACTCCGGAAAAATTAAGAGATGTTGGCATCTATGCCTATATTTACAGCTAGGAGTTTTATTGTATACTGCTATTATTGCGAGGAGGACTTAATACCGGTAACAGCGCTCACTCGCTTTCGAAGCTTATGTTTTGTTTTATAATAAAAATTTTATCACAATTTAAATCCAATAGCATATTATTAAATAAATTTACTGGTATGAGTTAAAAAAAATGTATCTCAATATTAATTCAAGTTTAAATTAATATAATATTCAATAACAGGTTTAATTAATCTTTCATAACAAGAAAGCTTTATCAATTTTATCCTTTGATAATATTTACGGGAAAAAAAATAGAAAGTTGGCCCTCCCCTCGAAAAAAAAAATTGTGAACATAAAAGAAAACCACGTAAAGTGGACTTATACATCGACATGAATAACGCCGTCATAGCTGAGTGCTAGCCAAATAATTTATATTTTTTTAAAGCATTTGTTTACAAACAAACTTGGTCGTCCATTCAACTTTGTCCTTTTATTACGCTATTTGTTTTAAAATTTTGATTCAAAGAATGAATGACTCCACCCCCATTTTAATATTAATACTTCAATCAGATTTCGAAGGGCGTGCCGCACTTACATTGAAAATGAAGATGAAAATTGATTGATAAATAATTTTAAGCTGCCAAAATACAGAATAATAATAATAATAATAATAATAATAATAATAATAATAATAATAATAATAATAACAACAACAAGAACAGCAGAATAAGACTCACGATAACCCATGACATTTTTAATAATTCAATAATACTACAAACATAATATAGTTATACATTAGGATTTTTTACATAACTTTAAATTTTAATGCAAAGAATGCATAATATTTATTTAATTAATACTTATGAAATTACACTATATTGTTATTATATATACTTATATATTATGAAATACTTTAATACTTATGAAATTATTTTTAATTTCAAATGGATTAAATTTGACCAAAATATTTAAGTTAATCATTTCGAATAGTCCGTTTTGTATATTTACTGTTTGACAAAATTTCATTAGTAAATACAGGCAAGGAATTTTCTTACAATAACACACATAAATTAACACTAAAAACCTGCTCCTTTTGGAAAAATAACATAGAATCCTCCGGGAATATTTAATTTCAGCATAAAAAACAGTCTTCTGTCAGAAAAAAAACCGCTCAAATTAAAAAATTAAAAAATTGTCTATTAGATGAATGGGTGGGCAGTACATAATGTTTTGGGTGTGAATGGAAGGGGTGAATAAATCGAAGAAATCACTTAAGAAAAAATTTCAAATTTGATTCTACCATTATCTTTAAATGGTAGCCTGTTTAGAACTTCTACCTTAAACAAAGATTATTGTTATTATTATTATTATTTTAAATTTTGAATAAACATACTTGGACACACACACACACAAAAAAAAAAAAAAAAAAAAAAAAAAAAAAAAAAAAAAAAAAAAGGAATTCGAACCAGTATTAGGCTTTACTTTTGCAGACTTTGACCAATACTCATGTGTAGAAAATTTATTAGTAGATGTAAAATTTTGCACACTGAATTCTGTTAAATAAATATTTAAAACCATTTGGTTGCAATGCATTTTTTTAGACTATTATTATTTTTTAAATAAAGCTCGTGTGAGATAAAAATATTTAGGCGGAAAAATAAAATTCAGGATACTCCTTTAGTCATCGATTCTGGTATTGAAATGTTAGAAAATAACGTTAATATTTTTTTCTTTTTTTCTATGTATCTGTAGTCATTACTACTGGATAAATTGTAGGCTAGCTGAAATTTTTAAGCCGAAAGATTTGTTCATGAAGGCACAAAAAATTTTGAAGAATAAAAAAATGCTTTAAATAAATAAAAACGACTTAATTTTAAGAATGTTTAATCCTACTTGAGGAATTCTACTTGAGAATTTTGACGCTTTTAAGTCTCAATGTTAATATGATCTTTTAACGTAATTTGTCAAAATAAAATCTAGAAACACAAAAATAAATATTTTAATTTCGGTTAAATTATAATATTACTTTTGTAAATTAGCCAAAAAATAATAAAGAAAATGAAAGAACTAAATTGTGCTCGTATCGAAAGTTTATCGTTTAGGAGTATTTTTTAAATTATTTTCTCTGTTTATTCTATAGAATTGTGAACATCAAAGGAGAATGACGCCTTTCAATATTTAATACTTGAATATACTCAGGAATAAATGAAAATACAGAATGTTTATTTCGACACTTACATCATAAAATATTAAGAGCGAATGGTTACACATAAAAAGGCCGAATATTATCTGGCGTATTATGTGATATCACTTTCCTCTTGTTCGGCTGTTTCCCCAGGATCGGCTGATATAAAATCTCAATCAATGCTATAAAACTCTTGGCACTACGCTGCAGAGGCATCATCTTTTCTTGCGAAATTCGTTTTTGTCATCAGTAATAAAGGAAAATAAACTTTGTCTAATTAAATCAGAGCATTTTTTGAAATTGTGTACTTGAAGGAAACTTTTTTTTTAAAGAAAAGTGGTGCAGGCCAAATAAAATTTGTGCAAGAGACGCCGGAGTTTGAAGGGTTAATTCCACGTATCTCTCTGTGGAAATGACTAGCCTCATGTCCCTTCATTTCAAAGACTTAATCAGGGTTGCCTGTTTGGCCACGAGTTGCAATTGAAAATTGAAAATTTGCAGCGGAAATTTTCAAAGAAGTCATTTTATTTTATCTAATCGTCAGATTTCTTTTACTAAACAAACAATAATGTATGATTCTTTATTTCTGGTATGAAATCTAAATTTCTGAATATAAAAGAGGGCAAACTGGCATCCCTCAACTTAATAAATTAAATGTGTGCATTGTGCAAATAGGGAGCGTGTGGCGTGATATCATTTTGCAATATTGCGCTTTGATTTTTGGCGAAATTCATCTTTTGTATTTCTATTATGTTTTACTAGCGTGTGATAACATGCTATAAGACCGTACAATTTGTTTTTATTTATTTACTGCGGAGAAGTAGCCTATCTTGATAAAAAAGATTGAAATATGCTTTTCTTTCCTTTTTTTCCCTTACAAGGCAGTCATTAATACGGCAAATTGTTAAAAACATAATCAAATGTATTATGCCTTTGAAATAGTTGTCATTGTACAGACACTTTAAAGCAAGCATATCATTTAAAATTATATTTTTTTTATTTTCAGCAATTTTGTTCTGTAATAGGATTGACACTATGCCCAACAGAAAATAAAATAAACGTTTTCACTATTTTTCTAGAGGATATTTTTTCCCAAAATAAAATCAAAAATGGTTTTTCCCGAATAAAACATATAATCACACATTAATGGATTTAAGTGTGAAGACGCCTGGAAATCGAGGCCAGCGTTCACAAAAATGAATGTCTGGGGAGAGAAGGTTTCTAAAAGTAGATCTTGGGTTATTCCATTCTTTGGACTGTTCTTGATCCTATTGGCCAAACTGATGGCACATTATTAGTCTCTTTAGGTATGTACCTGATGTGGCAGTAAAAGGTTAAAATAAAAGAAGTACATCATGTATTACTCCATTATACGTCCATAGCTGCCAACTTTCAATTAACTTTCCGTAATACCGGGATTAGTTTGATCCAGGTTAACATCATTTCAAACCGGAAAATATATTTCATGAATCTTTATTTATTTAATTTCAAATTTGCTTGTGGAACATACTTAATTTCATTTCTTTAAAAAAATTCTGATTCGAAACTCATTAAACCAGGGTCAAATTAACGCACGTATTACGGATAATCTATGTCTGGTTGGCAGCTATGTAAGTGTTTTAAATTCACCAGATTAAGTGTGTTTTTTAATCCTTTCCGGCACACTGTGCCCGGCCTGGGATACTTAATTTTAATGCCACACATGAAAACGACACCAATAATATTTTAGTAAAATTTTGCTCTTACAATAAAAGCTTAAATTAAGGGCTTCAAAATATCTAAAATAATCGCTTGGGAATTCCGGTGTCAGTCAATAATTTCTAATTTTACTAACAAATTTTGCCCGTGCCGGAAAGGGTTAAAACATGTTATCTGTTCAGTTATAACATAACCATCATCACAGGGTTCGCACACTACTTATATTTTCTAAGGACTCTGGCACCACTATTAATGTTAACAAAATTTATATTTAATTTTTAAGAAATAAAACTCGCAACCACCGCCTCGATTTGCAGTTTACGCACTATTTTTCTGCAGTGAAGTACATTCAAAATACTGTAAAATTTTAGTGGTACAGCTGTGCGAACCTTGCATCAGTTTGGAATAAGTCAAAAGTGATGAATTCAATAAAATCTTGAACCAAACGTCAGAGGAGGTTTTTCAAATGCGTAATAAATAGGTTTAAAATTCTATGATTTTTTTTATTTATGTTTATTTTTCTATTATACTAATCTACATGTTTTTGAGAGTTGTCTTATTTGAAAGAACATACTTTAAAGAACATTTAACTGTATGGTAATATCTATTTTGTGGGGTGTTTTAAATATTTTTTCACTTGCTAACAAATCTATTGATAATCACATTAAATAAGCATTTTTATGAAGTTAGAATTTTGTGGTAAAAAAAGTTGTATAAAATGAACGAAATACATTATATAAAGGAAATAACAATGATTGTAACAATAAACTTATTTAATTGCAGAATGTCTGCGATTAAATGAGAAAAAAAAAATCCGGTAATTAAATTAGTTTAAAAAACACTCACCACGAAGGGATGAAATATTGGATTTTGTTTTAGAGAAGGACAGTCCAGATGAGAAATTTCAAAACAAGGTAAGGGACACGAGAAAATAAAACATTAATTAAAACAAGAATTGATTAAAAAAATCTCACGAACGTGTAACATTTTAATAATGATGAGAACTGAACAATTTAAAGAATACATATATATATATATATATATATAAATCGAACAAAGATGCTTTTTTTCCAGCTTCTCTAAACAAAAATAAAATATTATACATTACAATTCAAAGAGTCTCAAAATTACTTATTTATTGATCATTACATTCCAAATTGCACACCTATTTGTTGAGAATTATTATTAAATAAACAGTTTTATAATAAGAAAAAAATTATCTATTTTTAATAGTAAAAAATTAGCTATTTAATCGTTCACGGAAATTCATGAATGAAGAATTTATTGTTATTTTTTAAACTGATTCGATTAGTGAAAAACGCGGTTGCCGAATGCTAATATATTCATCAGCCTTGGTAAATGCCAATGTTTACAAACAATCCTTAACCTTTTAGTGCCAAGGAGCACCGTCGCGCTGCTCTAAAAAGTTCCAAGGGAGGCCGTCAACCTGCTCTGTCGTCGTGCTGTATCTAAAAATTCACTAATGTCCGACATTTTGAAATCTAAATTAGAAATATTAAAAAAGTAATAATCACGATGTTTATGTAATAAACATGCGATCGAAGATAATCAGAATGCAGTATAATGAATAAAAATAAGAACACGATAACACGGCCGTCACTGTGTTTATCCAATGTTCGAAATTATATCACAACAAAAGAAACAAAGATATTTTTTCACAGCTGGGAAAAAACTGCAGAAATAAAATGATAATATCTTTCATTCACAGTTTGCCGTTTGCAATTAGGAAACTTCTTACATTTTGGTATTTCTGTTGCTAGGCGAAAATAAATTAAATAGCATTTTATTAAACACTGCGCGCGCCAAAACTGTCGAAAGGAGCGCTATCGCGACGCTGGCATTTTTCACAACTAGCGAGAGCAGCGCGATGGCGCCCCTTGACAGTAAAAGGATTAATTACCTAAACCCCTTTTTTTTCATTTGTTGCCAAAAAATAGATAAGCTGCCAAATGTTGCAGTCGTATGACAACCATGCCGGGTGTTCTGTCGTCCCTCCTCTAGACGACGATATTATCAATGAGAATCCAGGGGTTAATGAAATTTCCTCTGCTGCGAAAGGGAATTTTCTCTCTGATCCACACTAATTTGCGAATTAGAGCGAGGAGAACTTAATACCGGTAGAGGCGCTCGCTCGCTTATAAAAAATATGCAAAACAATACAGATAAACAACGAAATTCGAACATTTTTAAAAATACAGTATTATTCAATAAATTTACTGGTATGAGCTGAATTTAAAAAAAAATGTTTATTCTATCAATTTACTTTTAAATGCTATAAGTATTATATAAATATAACTAGTTGTATTGACCAAATGAAGAATATAAATGAACATATGAAAACTAGATTAAAAAGTGCTTTTAATCTAATAATTAATAATAATCATATCACCTTTGATAATAGAATCAACAAACAGAAAATGGAGCACCAATGGGTTTTCCTATATTAGGCCTACTAGCCGAGTTTATATTTCGACCTCTGGAAACTGTGACATACAATAAACTGGATTATACCCTCCCCCATACATGGGTCAGATATGTAGATGACATTTTTATCATATGGCAACATGCAGATACCTTAATCAATGGCTTCTTAGCACAGATTACCAGCATTGACTCTAAAATTAAATTTACATTGGAAATAGAAAAGTATGGTACAATACCTTATTTGGATGTATTACTAATCAAGACGCAGCAAGGAATCGAATGTACAGTTTATAGAAAACCGATTGCAAACGAAGTCATTATACCTCGTAACGCTCAAGCACCGTTTTCATGCAAAATGTCTGCATTTAGGCATGCCCTCAAAAGGGCCTTCACACTCTGTATCACGGGACAATTGGACAAAGAATTAATACATAATTATAAATAATTATACATATTTAATACATACATGATTAATACATAATTAATACATACATTACAGTGTTTCCCCCAGGAGAAGGGCGCACAGGCCTTCGGGGAAACGTCCACCGGTAAATGTTAGCAGAAGGTTTTTTCTTATTTAAATTCTTAAAGATACAGAATTAATGCCAAAAATAAGGGGAACATTTCTTTTCAAAAATTTACTGGTGGAAGATCAAAAATTTACTGGTCGAAGGCCTGTGCGCCCTTGTCCTGGGGGAAACATTGCATTATTAATGCATAATTAATACATACATAATACATAATACAAAATTAATCATTGCGATTAATTAAGACATCGCAAAGAGTAATGGTTATAGTAAAAGTACAATAGACAAGTTAATTAAAAGCATGAATGATAAAAAGAATAGTAACTTCAAACTACAAAATTCGAATATATTCTCTCTACAATATTTTCCTGGATTTTTCGAGCGTTTAGAATATAAACTCAATAAATTTAATATATCCATAGTTGCAAAACCGTCGTCTAAATTAAAAAACTCAATGTGTAGGAAAATTGATCCAATAGAAGCACATCAAATATCTGGCGTATATGAAATACCATTCACAAAACAGGATGGAACAAAACAATATTACATTGGTGAAACAAGTAGAAAACTCAGAACTAGGATTAAAGAACATATAGTATGATATAAACAATTCAAATACAAAAGAAAAATTGCAGGTCTTTCAAGATTATGTAGCAAAGAACCATTACAAATAGATTTTAAAAATAGCAGAATAATATACCCTTCTAGATCATATTTTCCATCAATCATAAGAGAATCAATAGAAATCTTCATACGTAGAGACAATGTATGCAATGAATTTGCCTCCATGAAGCTCCCTAAAATTTGGAAAGAAATGCTTCAAAGGTTTTTAAGACAATAATTTGTAATATTTCACATTCACAATTATTTTTATTCATTTTTATTTATTTATTTTTTCAGTTTTTACTTTACTATGTTCATGTTCACGTGATTTATGTTTTTCTGTTTATTTTTAATTTGAAGATATTTTAGCGAAAAATTTCTTTTTATCATTTATTTGTTTTTGAAAAAGTTGCCGTAAGAGCAATGAAACATGGAAAACTATAAGGTATTTGTGTTATTTCTAATAAATTGATATTTTAAAAAAATATTTCATACTATTATATGTTTATTCTAGTTTAAATTAATAGCACTCAATACAAGGTTTGGCAAAAACCCGGGTTTTTGAACAAAAGCTCAGCCCACCCGGGTTTTTGTGGGTTTTTCTGGGTATTCGTGGGTTTTTCTGGGTATTTGTGGGCTTTTCTGGGTTTTTGTGGGTTTTCGTTATTCTACTGTATACACTATATTGCCATTGATTATTGGACACTTGCGATTTTAGACATTTTACTAAATATCTAGAAAAATACATGAGGAATCATCTCGAAACTCTTAGTGTACAAATGTAATAGCATACGTCATATATCTCCGTGAAGATTTTTTTCCGAAACTCCATAGGGGACCGTCAACAAATTAAAAAAGAATGAATATCTTTTGAATAACCCTGTCAAAACTAATGTAGCAAAAGCGCTCAAACTCTAGATTATGATTGAATGCCTTATTGTAATACACTGTGTTCATTTTTATGCAAATAGCATGCATACTCGCAGAGTAATTAAGGTTTTTATAAAAATGGTCCCAAATTTTTCCAAGTTTTTTCCTTATTATTTTCAGAGTTCTTAATATAAAATAATATTTTTTTTCAGAAAATATGACAAACAACATTGCACACAGTACCCTGTAATCAGAATTAAAAAATAATGAAAATTGTATACAAAATGAGTAGGTTTACTAAATAATTTTTTACTGCGCATGCGTCAACGATATCAAAATTTCAATTGCATATTATGTTAGCTAAATGTATAGAGCAACTTTTGTGAAAGTCACAAAATCATAACTTGAAAATTCTGAAAATAATCGTCAATTGAATAAGTTGAAAATCCGTTATTCTCAAAATGAAGCAAAAACAAGAGGGGTTGTATCCATATATTCATTGATTAGTGTCAATGTAGAATACACAATACGGGATGTTACGACTACTTCTGGATAAAATCCCTCATTTTTTTTGCTTCATTTTGGAAACAACGGATTTTGTCCTTTTTTCTATAGACGATTACTTTCAGAATTTTCAAGCTATAATTTTGAGACTTTTACAAAAGTTGCTCTATACATTTAGCTAACATAATATGCAAATGAAATTTTGATATCTTTGACGCATGCGCAGTAAAAAATTATTTAGTAAACCTACTCATTTTTCATACAATTTTCATTATTTTTTTAATCTGATTACAGGGTACTGTGTGCAATGTTGTTTGTCATATTTTCTGAAAAAAAATATTATTTTATATTAAGAACTCTGAAAATTATATGGAAAAAACTTGGAAAAATTTGGGACCATTTTTATAAAAACCTTAATTACTCTGCGAGTATGCATGCTATTTGCATAAAAATGAACACAATGTATTACAATAATCCATTCAATCATAATCTAGAGTTTGAGCGCTTTTTCTACATTAGTTTTGACAGGGTTATTCAAAAGATATTCATTCTTTTTTAATTTGTTGACGGTCCCCTATGGGGTTTCGGTAAAACATCTTCACGGAGATGTATGACGTATACTATTATATTTATACACCAAGAGTTTCGAGATGATTCCTCATGTATTTTTCTAGATATTTAGTAAAATGTCTAAAATCGCAAGTGTCCCATAATCAATGGCAATATAGTGTATTTGTATGTTTAATAATATATATTATATTCATTTAAAAATACATTTATTAAGTTGCATTTTTAAATTACATCAGATCTATTTATTACTAATTAATATTATTTATAATATCAGTCAATAAATTTATTCTATTTTGATATTAGTATTAATACTAATATCAATATAAAACTTAAAACTAATATCAGAATAAGTTTATTAACTTATATAAAATAATTTTCATACTATTTATAATTCATGTTAATTATTATTAATACTATTATTAATATTAATAGTACTATTATAATTAACTTAATACTATTTTAAGTGATAAAAGCGAGTTCTTATCACTTTTAAATATATTTTAGTTATCACAATGAATAATTAATTTTATTTTTGTTGTAACTATAATAATTAAAATTGTTATAATAATTAGTAACTATGATAATTAAACTAGCTGGCTTTGTCTGCTAGCGTGACTGGTCCTTTTATACGTAAATTTCGAAGCGAACAAACTTCGAACTGGATCCCCGCTGCCTATGCCACAGCATAACAGGTCGAAAGCAGGCACTACCGGGCTTGGGCTCCTTCTTTTAAACAAATCTTTAATTTAGATGCATATCTCAAACAGTATCTAGGCTACCTACAACACCATTTAGAGGATGCTGTGCAGGCACAGAAGGATTCTTTTTTTTTACAAAAAATATCTGCAACTGATATGCAAATGTAATGCCGAAAATATCGCAAATTAAGTTCGAGTTGCAAACAACAATATATAGCAAGCATACTGCGCACACACTACCAGGTAGTGTTCTATATTCTTAACAAAAATATATTATAATTGTATAAACTCTGTTAACCCTTTCATTCCCATGATATAATACGTTCTGGAAATTCAGTAACTCTGATAATCTAAATTTACACTAGAAAATCTCAATGATAAATTTCGCTTTATTTAAATATGGAATGTCTGTTCTTAAACAAAACAAGTATTTCTATTTTATTTTTCTGGTGTGAATTTGAAATTTCCTAATAAAATATAGAGAAAAGAATAAGAAATGCCATGATTCCATTTGGACTCATTGGGAATGAAAGGGTTAAAGCTATCGTTCAGTTAAAAAAACTAGTTGGATGTGCCAATCCCAAAACTTTCTTCTATCTCATACGTACATTTTAATATTAAAAAAAATGGTTACTTATATTAATGCTTTAATAATTTTAATTCAATACCATACCAACTTTGATTTTCATCTTAAATTTCTGCTTCAATCGATTAATCGGAGTAAAAACGAATTTCCGTCTCTGCACGAGCCGATGGACAATAGAATGATAGGCAGATTTTTTTTTTCAAATTCAGGGAGGACCTTCTTGCCTTACCAAAAAATAATCATATCCAAAAAAGAAATTAGTTCAGTTCTAGAACTAACTTCATACACTTTTATGCGGTGCAATATTGAAAATGGCATAAAATTCGCTATTGCAGCGCCCCCTTCCGGCGAATTTCTTTCAGATTCAGGGCGATCCAACTAGCCATTGCCATACATCTACACAAAAATTTTCCTTCAATTCGATGCATAACTTCATGTACTTTTGGTCGGTACAATATTGAAAATGGCACAAAAATCGCGATTGCAGCGCCCCCTTCCAACGGATTTTTTTCAAATTCAGGGAGGACCAACTAGCTATAGTCATACACATACACAAAAAAATTGGTTCAATTCGATGCATAACTTCATATACTTTTGGTCGGTAAAATATTGAAAACGGCACAAAAATTGTGATTGGAGCGCCCCCTTCCGGCGGAATATTTCAAAACTGAAGGAGGACCTGCTTGCCACAGCCAAAAACATTCACAAAAAATTTGGTTCAATTCCATGCATAACTTTATACACTTTTTGATGGTAGAATGGCGACATACAGACACACACACAGACATACACACAGACACACACACAGACACACGGACAGACAGACATTTTGTAAAAACATGTTGACCCCTAAAACGTGTAAATCCGTCGAAAACCGGAAGTCGAAAAAAATTTCGATTACAATACTTTCTTCTATTGAAGATAGAAGAAAGTAAAAAGATGCTCATGCTCAATAGATGGCGCGGACTTTCACACTTCTCGACGGGGGGTGGAGCGATAATTTTCATGTTTTGGTAATCCTACTTTTTTGTTAACTACAAATTTTTTATATATGACCCCTTATATTTCCCTTGTAGTGCAGGAGAAAAAGGGTGGGCTCGGCTGATCTTTATCTGGTGCGAAGAAGGGATCTTCATGTTCAAACTGATTATAGTGAGTTCATTTTTTCTTAGGATCTGCATGGCAGATTCGAATGCAATAGTCATATTGTCACTGTATAGTTCTGAAAGCAGTCTTTTGAAATTTACCTTTGTTTACCTACAAAGACATAATTTTAAAACACATTTTTTAATCGTTATAGATCCTAATTATGATATTTTTTATAGTTACTTTAATTTTTTTTTCTAAACTATATTAATTTCTTTAATGTATTGAATTGTTTGAGGACATATAGATTTAAATATGATGTAAAATTACTGTATATGATACAGCAATCGAAAAAAAAGAAAATAGTATATACCATTCAATTGTAATCTCTGTTATTTATGTAAGCAGGGCCGGCGCTAGACATTTTGCCGCCTGAGGCGAGCTTTATTTTGCCGCCCCTATGATATTATTTTTTTTCTTTTTACCACTACTCAAACTTTTTTAAAAATAAGTAAATTAGTATAATAATTATAATTTATTTACATACATATAAAATGCATTATAAAATATATTTATATTTAACGAATTTAAAATAATTAAACTGCTTTATTTATTTTATTTTATTTTTGCATATTTTTAAAAATAACAACTACTTAGAAATTAAATTAATAAATAATATTATACTAGTGTATAAAAAAAGGCCAGAAAGTCTCATGTAAAGAATAACAGTAATACTTCAAAATCTCTTTTACCTTGTTTTTCATTTCGAAAAATCAAGCACGTTATGGATATTAGAAAAAAAAATTGTTTCAATAGGTAAAGAGTGTTTAAAAAAATATATATTACTGAGACAAAATATGTTAAACATTTAAAATAAATCACATTGCGTATAACATTTGTGTATGAATTTAAAACAGAAAAAGAAAAATAATTATTTAGTATAACAAGTTATTTATCTTTTGAAAATTGCATAACACAAAATCGCATATTGATAATATTAATAAGAAAACAGCTACTAAAAATAACACAAAAGTTTAGAGAAGAGAGTAATTTCTTTTGATTTAGCTTCGACAAAATCACACATTATCATGTCAAAATTAATATTATAAAATGAAAAAATATAAATAAATAAATAAATTTAGCGCAAACTTCGCAATATATTATTGATATTAAATAGAAAAATGATGATAGACAGAGAAAATTACCTAATTATTTCAAATGAAACACTAACAATTAAAACAATAAAAATATTATTTTCAAACACACAACTATCAACAATGAAATATTTAATTCAATAATAAATTCACCTTGATTCTTTTTTTTTCTTTGTGAAAATCGTTTACTATATCACGCTAATCAATATAGAAAACAATTAGATTTTCATTTACTAAAATAATTTAATCACAGCTAATCTGATGGCCGCTGCGTTTCCGGGCACCTAAAAAAATTGCACAAAACGCAAAATCGCAAGAAAAATAGCAAAATATTTTTAAAAAATCGATCCATAAGTTCTTATTAAACGTTATAGAAAAGAGAACAAAATGTACTATATTGGATTGGAAGATTGAAACTGAATTTCTTTTACTAATGCGAAAAAATCGCAGCGAATCGCGAAAGAAAATAAAAGGGGGGGGGGCACTAAAAATAGTATATAAAGAATTGTTAAAATTTCAAAAATTGCAGACAGTAAAATTTATTTAAGATTAAAAAAGAATTTCTTTTGTAAAGTCAAAAAACATCCACAGACAAAAAAAAAAAAAAAAAAAAAAAAAAAAAAAAAAAAAAAAAAAAATTACAAAAATTTGAAATTTACTCAACGAGTTTCGATTAAATTTAGCTGAAACGAGGACAAATTTTAGTACATTAGATTAAAAGATTATAAAAGGATTCTTTTTTAATAACGTTAAAAAATTGCTTCAAAACTAAAAAAAAAAAAAAAAAGTAAAAGTTGCTAAAGATTAAAAAGTTGCAGAAAAACAAAATTTATTACAATGCTTTAACCTATTCTAAAAGGAATTTTTTCACAAATAAATTCACAGTTGAAGTTAATAACAAAATTCCTGTTACGAATGTCAAAAACTCATATTGAAAATTGCATTAAAAGTTGCGAAAAAATCAACAATTGCGGATAAATAAACGTAATGTATTACACTGAAAATCGATACAAAGTTTTATAAAATTTACAACAAAATTTCCTATAATTAGGCTAAAATTTAAAAAAAAAAAAAGCTTGTGTAACGAATGTCAAAAACTTGCAGCAGAACGCAAAAGAAAAAAATAAATAACAATCGCCAATAATCGTATTGAAAATGCCATTTAAAATAACTAAATATTCAAAAATCGCGGAGGATAAATTTTAATATATTTAGCTAAATTTTTTAACGTAGAATTCCTTTCAAGAAAGTCAAACAAGTAGGTGAATGTGATATCAGATCGCACTGGGGGTTTTGTTTAATATCTCTTTGAAAAAACGTTATCCTTATTCTTACTATGTGTTATAAAATTTAAACCGATTGATTCTTTAGGTTTCCCAAACTTATTAAAATTTAGAAAATAACTCCTAGTCGGACGACCCTCTCCTCCCCGTGAATTTTTCCAGCGAATGAAATAACATCCTCATGCGGAAGTACCACAGTATTTGAAAAATCAATAATAATAAAAAAAAAATGTACTGCAATTATCAAATCCTAATAATAATAATAAAATATATGGGTCATTCCACAAGAATCTGGTAACTTTAGAGGTGAATTTGACATGCACTATTTTTACCTCAAATTTCAATTATTTTTATAATATCAATGAATAATAAGTTAATTTTGTTATATTTGCAGAGCAACACTCAAATATCTGAATATTTTTGAAAAAATGGATCTTTTTTAAAAATTAGATTCTAGGGGATTGATTCAAACTTTTTATTAATAACTATTAATAATTATCCAAAGGATTAATAAAAACATTTTTAATACATATTTTTTATATTAATCATCTTTAACTAATACATGTTTTATCACTTATTTTGATAACACCAATTAAATTTTTAAAGCTTTGAATAAAACTTTTTTAAACAAGTCATAACTTTAAAATCAAAGCAAACAGTAACAGTTTTATTAAATGTATAAGTGATTCTATTACGTTTGGTACTTGAAATAGGTATAGGTAATTTTTCCAATACCTGCTGAAACGAAATTTTATCTGTATCATTTTCATCTAATAGAAATAAGGTTTTTTTTATCATTATATTTTTTTAGTGATATCACAGCCAACTTCTCACTACTTTTTACTTACCCATCATACGTAGTATAGGGTAAGTCTTGCAATCGTTTTGAAAATCGAAAAAAAAAAAAAAAATCGACGGATTTACACGTTTCAGATACTGGAGATTCCGAAAAACATATTTTTAGAAAAAAAAAAATTTGCCGTCCGTCCGTCTGTGTGTCTGTCTGTCTGTAACCGCTCTATCTCCCGAAAAAATTGAGATAGAGACTTGAAATTTTGTATGTACTTAGTATGTAAGAATGGGACGAAGCCTATTTAATATCAGTAACCTCGATTATCCGAAATTATTTTTTTCGGACTCTCGAAAAATTCATTCTGATGAAACGTACATAAAAATTTTCGAATTTTTTTATTTTAAGGAGTGGATATAAAAGGCAATAAAATAACACAAATTTTGCATAAAGAACGAAGTCGATCGGATTATTAGTTGCTGAGATACGTGTAATCCTGTTTTTCACATTCTTTGATTTTTCATGACCCTGTATTTCATTCAAATTTGAATTCAAAAATATATTTTAATTGGAAATGAGCCGCTTCATCCGACGCAGTAATTTACTAGTTAATATGATTATTATTTTTGGAGTTATAAGGGTGTTTCTATTATGCAATCCGGTATTACTTGAGTATTTTGGCGTTTTATATAATTTGTCGAAATCGGCTCAGCAGCACTTCATTAATAAATCATTACTATGCATATTAAAACTATTTAAATATGCGTTAAAATTTTATTTTGAAACTGCAATGCATTTTATAAATAAGTTACACATGTTTTATTTTCATATTTTATATTATGCATATATATGATGGGTAAGTATTACGGTGGCCTCCAACGACTAGTTTACTTACCCATCATACGTAGTATAGGGTAAGTTTTGCAATCGTTTTGAAAATCTAAAAATTTTTTGACGGATTTACGCGTTTTCGACACTGGAGATTTCGAAAAACATATTTTTAGAAAAAAAATTTGCCGTCCGTCTGTCCATCTGCCTGTAAACGCTCTATCTCCCGAACGAATTGAGATAGAGACTTGAAATTTTGTATGTACTTAATATGTAAATATGGGACGAAACCTATTTAATATCAGTAACCTCGATTATCCGGAACTGTTTTTTTTCGGACTCTCGAAAAATTCGTTCTGATGAAAGGTATATAAAAATTTTCGAAATTTTTTATTTTAAGGAATGACCGTAAAAGGCAATAAAATAACACAAACTTTACATAAAAAACGAAGTTAATCGAATTATTAGTTGCCCTGAACGCTGTGGTTTCCGAATTTTTTAATGTTACGCGCACAGATTTGAATAGTATAGATCAGTAATTAATTAATGCATAAGCGAATTTGTAAAAAAAAAAATAAATAAAATAAATAAATAAAAAATATTATAGAAATGATGTGATCTAGCATTCATTAATTCGTTTAATTGTCTTTTGAGTATACGTCAGTTCCCTGGGAGTTTTTCATCTGAAAAACTGCCAGGGGACTGACGTATTCACTATAAAACACAAAAAATCTACTTATTGGAACCAAGTACCATATTATTCTGTTTTAATATTAAATATAGCAATAAAAAGAACTTAAATTAAGCACACATCAATAATAATTATTTATAAATTATTAAATTATTACTTACCAGGGGACTGATAAATTGAGTGTTTGCAATCTGTTTGTCGACACAAGAATGGCAACAAACATTAAATAAAAATGGCTGATGGATAAATATCATTCGTCACTGCCATCTTTATATTATAAATAAATATGAAAAAGACAATTCAGTTATCAACAATGGATAATATCAGAAATTTTTGGAATTTAACATGCGCCAGGGGACTGATGCGCAAAGTAGGGGTACGCATCGAAATATTAAAAAAAATAATAATAAATAAATAAAATAAAATAAAATTTTTGTTGTTTACCAAAAATTTAGCCTTGGGATATTTTGTTGCCAAATAATATGCCACGACAATGGGTACTGAAATTAAAAAAAAAAAAAAAAAAAGAAAAAGAAAAAAAAAAAAAAGTTTTGTTGTTTACACAAAATTTAGCTTTGAGAAATTTTATTAGAAAACTTGGTTTTTCAAGCTTGACATTATTATAAACAATTGAAAAAGAAATCTTCTGCCCGATTTTTGGAGATGTAAAATGTTTATTTTCCCTGGACTGCATACAACAACCGTAAAATCTTTGAAAATGAAATCTCTATATACGGATTCAGGGATGATGCCAAAATGCATGTTTTGCATGGGTGCAACAAAGGAAGTTTTTGGTCCTGAAACATATAATTTACTACTACCAATATATAAAGTATTCTTTTAAACAAGGCTGTGGTAACAAGTTTCGAGATATTAAGAAAAAAAAAGAAAAAAAGAAAGAAAGAAAGGTACTTTTTGGGGGGGAGGGGAGAGGTTGGCTATCAAAAATTTTCCTCAAGAATTTATTGGAAAAAAATTTCCCATGTTAGTATCAATATAAATAAGTAAAAAAGTAAATTCTTCTGCCGGTTTTTTTTTTTTTTTTTTTTAAGATAGCCGCATTTTTATGGTATAAATTCCCCTTTGACAGAAAAGTCTGCCAAAGTTAGTGTTTTGAACTGAATTTGAAGACGCAACAACGCCGGAGAGGAATAAACTGCCGCCCTGAGACAAAAATTTCGTGTAACTCAAGATATAATTTATATATTGGAAAATGAAAAAAAAAAAGAAAGAAAGAAAGAAAGAAAAGGGAAAATGAAAAAAGAAAAAAAAATCCGATTACACAGCAGTTTAATAATCATCCCTGCAAGTATCATGCTTTTAAGTTTAAAAATGAGCAAGGAATTTTCACGTTAGATTGTTTTTCTTTTGAGAATGAATTTTATATTTGTCTACAGAATTAAGAAAGGTTATTTACAAAGCCTAAAAACTAACAATAATAATAATAGTAGGCAGCAATATATTTTTGCTCATTTTATATACTTTGTATTATAAAATTAACTTATAGCAAGTATAATTTTCCCTCATTGAATTTAAATTTAGTTTAAAAAAGTCATTTACAGTTAAAAAGTAAAAATTTATCATTTTTTATGCTAGAAGTGTTGCAATTATCTTATGATTTAATATCTAATATTATTATTTTTTCATTTTTTTTTTCCAAGAGAAATTTTATGACACAAATGTCAACATGCATAACCATTTTGCTAAAATGTAGAACAATGAATTTCACATTTGTCTACAGAATTAATAAAGTTGTTTACAAAGCCTAAAAATTAACAACAACAACAATAATAATAATAATAACATAATCAAAATCAAGAAAATGTATTTTTTCTTTTAAATTTGTACTTGCAAAGGCTTTAATTTTTTTTAAAGTTCAATGTTTAGAAATAAATTATTATATTTCTATGTAGAGGGTAAAATTTATATTAAAATAACCCGTATTTTATTTTTAAATACTTAATTTTCATAACTTAATTTTCAAATGTCTCTTGTCTTCTCTTTTCTTTTTTTTTATATTGGATGCACACCAATTTTATTTTTAATCCGCTTGCATCCTAAATAAACATTAATGTTTAGTTGAATACCGCATTTTCAGCACAAAATTAAACCAATGTCAAAAATCACTTTCCATGCATTTCCTTGCTGATTTCATAATTCAATTAATGCAATCAATTCAATTTTTGCAATGCAATCCATTGATTCAAAATACGAAAAGAATCATTCAAAGTTTAATTAACTTATTAATCCTTTTAAAAAGTTTAACTTTTCGTACAAAATTTGATCCATTGAACTGAAAAACGACTAAATAAATATACTAAAAACCTCGACTTTTCTTATCTCTCACAAGTTACTAGAATTACACTAAACTGTAGGCTGCGGGCACACACACAGTTTTTCGCACTAACTCCTTGCGCTATCTTTGATCTTTCGTTTCGGCGCTTTGATGTATAAATTGCACTTCTAGTGCACTGAATCTGAACTTCAAGAGAGGAATATCAGTTGACAGGTTTACCACCGAAGATGGAGTAGATAAAAGTTCCCCTTCCTTTGTCAAATTGGTAGGGGTCAGTCCCTCAAAAACCATTTAACGAGGTTTCACCCTTGTTCAGTTCAAAAACAATGATTGATTGATTGCTCTTTTAGTGTAATAAAAACTAGTGCTGTTCGTCTAGACCTTTCACGTTACTGTAGGAAAATCATTCTACGCTTATCAGCTAGAGGGAGGGAGAAATGGGGGGTAGTAGTCTCCCCCTTGATGCGAAGAGTAAGGGACCATCTCTACCTCACTCTTGCAATAAGTCAATCATGGGGTTTGCCGCAATAAGCAACATTTTGCGTCATTTCTTGTACGGCTTGTCCAAATAAAAGAGCTTTTTTTAAAAACAAAAGGACTTTTTGAACAATATTTTATATAATAAGGTATAAAATATATCCCTTACTGAATTTATTAAAAAATTAATGATAATATATAAAAAAGTAAATACATAAAAACGAAAAAACAATCCTTTTTTATCCACACGGATAACCGAATAGAACCCGTATCTCCACCTGTTGGTGTCTATTGGAAACATGGAAAATTTTTTTAATTTAAATTTAAAAAAAAAGCGGTGTTATATTTTATCCAAAAAATTATACCACTTTTAAGAAACGAGTCTTATCTTTTACCAAAAAAAATTTTTAATCAATCACTGCAATAGCAAATGAGTTATAGTGATTTTTAGAATGTATCATAAGCAGTATATGAGAAGGTAATACTGATGGTTACCCTTAAACAACCTATCTGTAGACATATAAGTCGTGGGAGTGGCATTTTAAGGCAAGAAATTAAGATTTTTGCAGAAATTATTACAGAAAATAGCAGTATTTGGCACAGCATTCTTTTTTATAAATTTTTATCGTATGTTATAAGCTTATCTTAAAGTTTAAAATGGATCAAGCAAGAATGTAAGATTTTTACAAAAATTAATAATAAAAAATACTGGTATTTGAGGGAAGGAGTGTTTGAATTTAAAAAAGCAGCTAACAAATATACCTTCAGCTCTTGATGAGCTACAAAAAAAATAAAACCACACTGTCATATTCTATTAAGATTTGGAGAAATTGGATGGAATCAGAAGAATTGAAATAACACAAGGAAATTATGCTGAAATGCTACAAACAGATCATGGGGACCGACTATTTTTTAGCTAATATAATGGATGCAAAGTTTAGATGGGAAACATTATTGAAACATAAATCAAACAACAGCTTGATTTAACAAAAGAGGAAGAAACTGATCAATGGATAATGCAATCAATATCATTCAGAGTGTCTACCTGTGTATATTGGAATTTAAAATTATAAACATAGACTATTGTACTATACATTACATATATCCTAAATCATTTTTCTCAGAAAGTATTATGTCACAACTTTCAGCTTCAAAATGGTGGTAAAATCTTGAAGGAACAATACGGAAAAAGAAAAACAAGTTAGATTCTGATTTTTGTAGTTTTTCCCAATCTCTGCATTTTCTTCCATCTAGCTCTGCTTCCATCTAGAAAATTTTCTCTACATTTGGATTTATATAGTCTAAATTACAGAACAGACTAGACTCAGAGCAGTGTAAAAAATTAATAAAAAATTATAAATGTTACCATAAAAGTTAAAGCGAATGTGATTTTGATTGGTAAACTATAAAAAATGATCAATTATAATTATTTAGTATTACATTGCGTAACTTATTTAAAATTTCTTTTATAAAATAAATAAATAAATTGAAAAAAAAAAATAAATATTCTAAAATAAACCATCATTTGATTACTACAAATATGACTATTTTTTTAATGTGATTTTGCAAAAGAAATCATCTAGATTTTGTGCTTAAACAGAAAATTTGTATTCTACTATTAGGGAGATTTGCAGATTCAGAAGAGATTTTTAGCAAAAAGCCACTTTTGACAAAAACCCAGGTGGGTTTTTGTTGGTGGACCCACTCAGAAAAACCCGGGTGGGTTTTTCTGGGCTGGGCCCACTTTGCCGACCCTGCTCAATACCAGGTTTAATTAACTTTCACACTAAAAAGCAGTATTGGAGAGTTCTTCCACTATGGAAGAAACCGTCCGGAAGAAAAAGATTTCGTCCAACTGGAAGAAATGGAAATAACGATTAATCTTGAAAGATTTACAATATAACTTTCAACTTACAATAAATATACTTCCTGTTATCCTTCCTAATATTATGTAAATTAATTCCATTAGACCAAAGAAAAAAATAATAAAGTTAAAATAATGAAATTTAATTTAATAAAATTTAATTTAATTATATTAACTTATTTAATTAAATGATAAATAAGTTATATTATTTAGTTAAATAACATTAAATTAATAATTACACTAGTCTTTTAGCCAAAATCGCACACAACACTTTTTTAAAAATAATCAACCATTCGCTTAATAATAATAATAAAATCATATTTTATCTACTTGAGTTTAACCAACATACTTTTTAATTATTTAGCAAAACCTGTCTCACTTATCTGAAAATTCAGATGGGGGACAGTCCAAGGCAGATATGTAAACTGTGAGCACAACCACTAGAGTCATGATTTACATCTATTTTTTCTATGTTTTATTTTTCTTTTCCAAATCAAAATCGAATTCGAGATAGATTCAGTATTGGCAAAGTCTGTAAGTAAAAACTGAAATAGCGGAAGTAATTCCCAAGTTTTCCCCCAAAAATGTTAATAGTCCCCAAGAAATTTCCCTGGAGGTTCAAAACTCCCCAAAATGGCGACAAAATTCCTCAATCTGGCAACACTAAATAGAATGAAGTTCTAGCAATACAACGCCAGCGGCTTCTCGACAAGGCAGCCGTGCTTGATTTTTTATTATCCATTGTGTACCTTCCTCGATATAAGTATGACTTTTGTTACTTATAACATTTGCTCATGATATTTTACGGTGTAAGTGTTAAAATATACTTTCTGTATTTTCATTTATTCCTAAGTACATTTAATTATGAAATCTTGAAAGACATCATTTCTCTTTGATGTTCCGCGTTTTCTAGAATAAACACAGAAAATAATTTTTAAAAAAAGAACTCCTAAGCGACAAACTTTCTAGGTGATAACAATTTAATACTTTTATTTTGTTTATTGTTTTTGAAAGATGTACAAAGATAGTGTTATGATATAACAGAAATCATTATATTTATTTTTGTATTCTGGATGTTATTTTGACAAATTATATTACAATGTCACAATAAGACTTATCATATTAAGATTTGAAATCTAACCTTAAAGAATTAGAATTTCTCAAGTAGTATAAGACAAGTTTAAAATGAAATCTTCTTTCATTTCTATGAATTCATAAATTCATAAATTAGAAAAATTTTTTGCCATGTTAAACTCATTTTTTAGCTTTAAAATGTCAACTAGTTGCTACCTAATTAATTTAAATATTTATTTTGCAGAAGTCCAATATTTAGTTAACCTATATTCAGTGTGTAATTTTTTTCTATTATTAATAAATTTTCTTCACATGAGTGGTTATCGACTTATTCCATAAAAACTTGTCATGTATATGACATAGAACAATTTTTGACTACCAGTATTTTAGAATGGAAAAATGTGACTTGTTTTGTCGCAGATGTTTCATCAGTTGTATGAGGCGAAGGAAAATCTTCGAAAATAACTGTAGCGAACAAGCAAAGCGATTTTTAAAGGCGTGATAGATATGATAAGTTTTCATGGAACTAACCAATCATAATATGGAAATGTAAAGCATGATACTGGTTTGGATTTCAAATGCTTTTTAATATCCGAAAATATTCATTCAAAATTTTAGAAAAAATCTTCGTGTAAGATAAAAATTTTTAACAGGCTGCCATTGAAAGATAATGGTAGGAACAAATTTGAAATTTATTTTTAACTGATTTCTTCGATTTGCTTACTCCTCCTTTGTACATACAACCGATAATATACTGCCTACCCATTCATCTAATGGACAATTTTTAAATTTGAAGATTTTTTTTTATGACAAAAAGCTATTTTTTATTCTGAAATTAAATAATACTAAGCGATTCTATCTTGTTATTCCAAAAGGAGCAAGTTTATAGAGTTAATTTATGTATGTTAATATAGAAATATTGCTTGCCTATATTTATTAATAAAATTTTGTCAAACAATAAATATAGAAAAAAGACTGTCCTAAATGTTAAAGTTTTTTTTTCTATTTTCTTTTTTTTCTGTTTAATTTATTTTAAATCAAAAATAACTTTGAAAATGTTATGTATCCCATGCATTTAAAATATATAATGTAATGTAATAAATCAATATATAAATATATTTAAAATTTAGGTTTCTTTTCTTTTCTTTTTCCTTTTTTTTTAAAGTATATCTTAGTATTTTTCTTTTGTCCGAAACAAATATCAGGTCTGTTACCAATAAAATGAAATTATTCAGTAGATTTCAATAAGCGCTTTAAATATTATTTTCGTGACTCAGTAAGTGGTAAAAGACATTTACCAATGATACGCTGAACTAAAAGCATAACAGTGACAATTTTTATGTTCCTTAGCAATAGGATTTGATCTTGGGGCCTGTCCGAACACATAATAAACAATTTTGAAATAAAATCATACGAAACAAAACAAAAAAAATTGTAATTTAACAAAATACAACGACTATTTGGAAAATGATATTTTCAAAATCTCAAATTTTAAAGACTTATGAATAAATTCTATATTTAATTCAATAATAATAATAAAAATCATCATTTTTAGGATGATTATAACGAGGCATATATTAATTACGTACGCCGTGAATTAAACATTACCATTCCTAGACCAACGATTAAAAAAACAGTAGATTAAAGGTAGACAACTTTAACTGTTTAAAATTTAAATTTCTATTTGATGGAGTTCATCAGACTGACTACTGAACGCCTCCTATTACGTACGACATGGATTAAACATAATATTCTTGGGCCCATCACAAACGAATTTTAAATAAAATTTCAGTTTTACAATTTTCGAAAATGCATTTTTTTTCTAAACATCGCACATTTTAAAATTTTACACCGTTGTGTAAAAAAAAATGCACTCTTTAATGAAATTTGTTTAAAATCTCCATCACAATTTGTTTTCAAATTATTTTTTTAAAGATTTTATTACTCTTTTTGTCATCGTGGCAACAGAAGTCTCTATTTCTGAACATTAAATTTGGACTAATCAGAAAACAAACAAACAAACAAAAAAAGTAGTATTCTATTTTTGGACATTAAACGTGTACCAATCAGGGAACCAATAAAATAAACCAAGTTTATTCCGGAATTCAACCAATACAAAGATTCAGTTATACTTTAGATTTCCCAATACTTTACCTAGAACAACAACTATCTTTTCCAAATAGTTAATAAGTATCAGGTCGAGAGAAGATATTTCTTCTCATAAACACTCTCCGGTTTAAAATTTCTTTGCCTTGGATCAGACTCTGGAAAAAATTAATAAATGTTAGCATCTATCTCTTTATCTAAAGCTACGAGTTTCACTGTATGATGCAGGTACTGCGAGATCTTAATACCGGTAAAGGTGCTCACTCGCTTTTGAAATCTTCAATTTGGGATTCGTAACATTGTACAATAGGGTGGGCCGAAAAAACTTTTTTTCGATTTTCGATTATGGCGGGTGCGGAAAAGTGGCCACTGGTGGCACTCAGTTCATTCAAAAAATTTGAGATTTTTTGGAAATTTCCTTACCCTGCCGCAAACGGCTTGAAGTTTTGCAAAAATGTTCATTTTTTAACTTTTTCGAAAAAAATTAAAAAATGTTAAATTAAATTTATTTTGGTTGTATTTACTTGAAAAGGCATATTTAATGTACCAAATGTTTAAATAAGATCTGATCATGCATTATTTAACATCTATGTGTATTATAACTTAGGCTATTTTTATAGCTTTTTCACATATAATAGGCAAAAGCTGTATTTGTTTGAACCGATCGTTAGTTTCTGTATTATTTATGTCCCTTGGTCTTTTTTATATATTTTCTATTTGTCAAACGTCATATATTTGGGGAAAAGACAGCAGTATACTTCAAAAACAAATCTGGAAGGTGAGAAAGTGGTGAAGCAGGACTCTAAGCGCGCGCGCAGATTCGTCGTGATACTCAGGGAGTGAAGGACGAAATAGTTGAGAGGCAAAATTCGATAAAGGATTCTTATTATTTATCCTTGCTCAGTTACCTGTGACATTTATTCAGTATTAACGAGAAACCCTTTTGTATTGATATGCAGTGCTTTTTGGGTCGTTTAATATGCCATTATAGTGTTTTGTGCGTTTTATTACAACGAGCTTAGAAATGGCTAGTATAAAGGGCCATGACAATGCAAAGACACGCGATAGCGTGAAAAGTAACTCTTTAGGGGCATTATGCATATTGAAAGGATTGCAATTGCCAACCTATGCTGATAATCATGCGCCACTAATACTGGTTGCTTCACCATGTAGAAGTTGTGATAGCAGAGGATACGAATATCGTCATCGATAAAAACAAAGTCAGAAGAGAGAAATGGAAACTTGGAAAGAAGATACAGGCAGATGAAGTTATTGAAAGAAGGAAAATTAAAAGCATATTTTTGATGGAAAGGCGAAGGAAAGGCGAGGAACACATCACCGTGTTGTTTGAACCTGGTTAGGAATACTTGGGTCACTTGATACCTTGTTCCGGTCACGGATAAGAAATAGCAAAATCATTATGCAACCTTCCAAGTCACCACAAGTTAGACTTTTTCTGAACTAACGAGGTATCAAGGTAACGGAACGAGGTATCAAGTGACACAAGTATTCCTCACCAGGTTCAAACAACACGGTGATGTGTTCCACGCCTTTCTCTCGACGGTGCTGCTTGTTATTTTTCTTCCTCTGAATATACTTTTATCCTTTCTACCATCAAAAAATATGCTTTTAATTTTACTTCTTTCAATAACTTCTTCTGCCTGTATCTTCTTTCCAAGTTTCTATTTCTCTCTTCTGACTTTGTTTTTATCGATGACGAGATTCGTATCCTCTGCTATCACAACTTCTACATGGTGAAGCAACCAATAGTAGTGGCGCATGATTATCAGCATAGGTTGGCAATTGCAATCCTTTCAATATGCATGATGCCCCTAAAGAGTTACTTTTCACGCTATCGCGTGTCTTTGCATTGTCATGGCCCTTTATACTAGCCATTTCTAAGCTCGTTGTAATAAAAAGCACAAAACACTATAATGGCACATTAAACGACCCAAAAAGCAATGCATATCAATACAAAAGGGTTTCTCGTTAATACTGAACCAATGTCGCAGGTAACTGAGCAAGGATAAATAATAAGAATCCTTTATCGAATTTTGCCTCTCAACTATTTCGTCCTTCACTCCCTGAGTATCACGACGAATCATTGCGCGCGCTTAGAGTCCTGCTTCACCACTTTCTCACCTTCCAGATTTGTTTTTGAAGTATACTGCTGTCTTTTCCCCAAATATATGACGTTTGACACATAGAAAATATATAAAGAAGACCAAGGGACATAAATAATACAGAAACTAACGATCGATTCAAACAAATACAACTTTTGCCTATTATACGCGAAAAAGCTATAAAAATAGCCTAAGTTATAATACACATAGATATTAAATAATGCATGATCAGATCTTATTTAAACATTTGGTACATTAAATATGCCTTTTCAAGTAAATACAACCAAAATAAATTTAATTTAACATTTTTTAATTTTTTTCGAAAAAAGTTAAAAAATGAACATTTTTGCAAAACTTCAAGCCGTTTGCGGCAGGGTAAGGAAATTTCCAAGATATCTCAAATTTTTTGAATAAACTGAGTGCCACCAGTGGCCACTTTTCCGCACCCGCCATAATCGAAAATCGAAGAAAAGTTTTATTCGGCCCACCCTATTATACAACGGCGTATACATATTATTACATATTATTTAATAAATTTACTGGTATGAATTGAAAAAAAAAATTTTTTTTTTCATATTAACCCAGGATTAAATTAATACAGCATTTAATAGCTGGTTTAAAAAGCCTTCATCCCAAAAGACTTTATCAATTTAATTATTTGATATTACATACTGAAAAACATAAAATTGCTCCTCCCGTCGAAAAAGAACTGTGAACATAAAAGAAACGAACATGAAGTGGACCTTTACCTCGCCATGAATAACAACGTCATGCCTGAATTCTAGCCTGGTGATTTATATTTTTTCAAGCATTTGCTTACAAACATATGTGATCGCCCATTCAACTTTGCTCTTTTATTACGTTATTTGCACTAAAAATAAGGAATGTAAGCGTCGTAGCTTAGAAGAAAAAAATATAGCTATCGAAATTATTTTATTTTATATAAATATTTCAAGAATTATTTGTAAAAAACGGTATGGGACGTAAATTAAATTGTCAGCATCTGTTTTTTTACAAAGGGGCTGTCCATAAGTGATGTCAAAATGTTTTTCAACATTTTTGACCTCCTCCCCCGCCCCTCTTTGTCACAAAGTGTCACACTTCACTTTACCCCATCCCCCTTTTCTCACATGTCACGTTATATTGCGTAAACATATACTTACCTTTCAGAAACAAAGCACTACGTTATAAACTTTATTTAAAATTTTATTTTTTAACTTTAACTATGCTTTTTAATGAGATTGTTGAGCCCAACAATAAAAATTATTGATTTACTTATTTTGTATCAAATAACCTTAAGGTTTACAGCGAAAAACATAAATAATATAGAATTGTAATAAAATATTAATATAAAAGAGCAACTGAAAACAGTAGTATTTTGGGATCTGAAATGGAATTTAATGTATTTGACTTTTTAAATCGTATCTTTACTTTATGAACACACAGTATTTTAATTTCAAAATAACATCAAAATTTAATCTTCTGAATTTTAATCAAAATGTGTCGTGTCACATTTCCTCTTACCCCCTTATGAACACACAGTATTTTAATTTCAAAATAACATCAAAATTTAATCCTCTGAATTTTAATCAAAATGTGTCGTGTCACATTTCCTCTTACCCCCTCCCACCCCCTTGTCACAAATTGTCACAATTTCATGAGCCCCCTCCGCCCTCCAAGCGTGACATCATTTGTGGTCAGCCCCAAAGGACATAGTATATAAGGACATAAGCATAGGAATTATGTCCCATAGGACATAAGCATTGGAAACGTTCCTTTCAATCAAATCTCTTCTTTTCTTTCCCAGGTGCGTCTACCTGTCTGACAATATATTTCCCCTATTATCACCTTATAAATATTGATATTTTATGAGATGAAGATGTTTTTACGAATTTTTAAAAATCTCACCTACTGAACCGAATAACATGTGATTTATTGAATTTATATAGGCATTAAATATGCATAATAAAGAATTTTTTTTTTTTTTTATAATTTTCTAATTATAAAAAATGCGTGAAAAAGCGATTAAAAAATTTACAAAAATAGAAGTCATATCTCATAGTTGCCCGAAATTTATAATTTTCTTGTAAACAATTTGTCATATCTACCCGCATATAATATATATAACTGCCGAAAGTTTTGTTGGGTATTACATATAAGTATACAAAAATCTGTATAAAAATTATTGATATTCATTTAAAGGCGTTATTTAAGGCGGAGCTACTCAATTTCGACATCCGAAGTTTTTTCGAACAATGTCAGCGGACAACGTGTCAATTGATTTATTTCATATTTTATTAGGTATATAGGCCATAATTTGGCTAAGCTGTGTTAGCGTTCGGCAAAAATTGATGAGAAACAAATCTCGCCAATCTTGGTGATAAAACCCTAATTTTGGTAACCCTGTCAAAATGGCGCCAATGCTCAAATTTTGACAACCCTAGGAGCAGCTTTCGCTAGAAAGCTGCCCCTAGAGAACCCCCCCCCCCCACACACACACACACACTGACATAGTGTAAATTATTCATTTTTTTATATGTACAAAAATGCATTTTTTCAGGAGTTTTGAAAGTGATCGCTCTATTTGAAAACGAGTTTCTCACGCAGTTTCAATTTGGTGATCATTTTCGGAAACGGCTTTTTGGCGCGAAAAAGGTCGCCAGGTTTATGGTGCCGAACGCTAACACATCTGTTATCATAATTTTTACAATGGTCTGTATGCTTAATATATTAACACTCTTGATACTATTTCGATATACAAAATTGATGTTTTGTATCGGAAACAATAGAGAAAAATATTTTTGCTTGGAAAACAACAACATTCTTCGATATCGAAATGTAACAACAGTTATTATGATGACTTTTATTGAATCATTTTCATCACCTCTCACGAAAGGTAATAAGATTGAGTAGTTCCGTTATTATTATTATTTTAATCGCAAAAATATTGAATATGGATATTATATTGCTAGAGTTAGAACCTAAAGCGTTCTTTTAATTATGTGATATAATCTGTTTTGGGTGATAATAGGCAAGTTTTATTCAAGATATATAATACTCGCAATTTTTATTGTTTTTTTTTTTTTTTTTTTTTTTTTTTTTTTTTTTATGACAGTTTTAATGTGGATATTGAATTCGAACTGAAATATTAGCGAAAAACATATAATTTGAGTTAAAAGAAAAGAAAAGAAAAAAAACTGACAATATTGGATGATATTTTTTATTGAAAAATGTATTTCTATATTTCTGAACCGTTTAATATTTAATAAGACAAAAACGTCTTTTTAAATAAATAAATATTAGTCCCCGCCTCCATATACACACAAAAAATTGCGAATATATTATAAACTTGCATACAAATACATAATCGGGTTCAGTTTTAGGTCTCACTTTCTAGAACGGCGAATTTTATGCGGAAAAAAACAGCTGACACTTGATAGTGTATTACATTATTTTATACGGTCAAATAAAAATTTAAATAATAAATATAGTAAATATACAAAAGTGGAGATAGAAAAAAGAAATTCATCATTATCACTGTATTCATCAATCATAACATAAATACGCAGTAGATAAATACGCTAAAGAAAAGGTTTTCAGGCTAATATATTTTGACTGGTAATATTTTAATTCGGTAAAACATTACATTGCAAATATAGATAAAATGAAATGCTTACCTGTATACAACTGCTTCAGCAATTTTTCATAAAAGCAGCAGACGTCAATATTCCTTACTCTTCCTTGCTCGGAAAACAATTAGTTGTTTTTAATTTAACTGTGTTTTGTGATAAAATTAAATTTCTTAGTTGAAACATTAATGTACTGAATAAATGTACATTGTACTAGATTCGTTTAAAATATCATGTTAAATGATTAAGAATTACAAGATATAAAATTAAACTGTCTTAGTAGCAGCGCCTTTACCTTTTTTGCAGAAGAATAAAAAATTCATAAAAAAGTTTGCTTTGTTAGATAAAAGATCTGCTAAAAAAATTAAACATAATGATTCTATATAGAAATTATATTCTATTGCTTATGAGTATTAGTCGTAATCGTAATAATACCATGCAATTCTCCAAAATTATGTAAATTAAATCTTTATCCCTATTATTCAAGGATTTTTACTGTTATTATTATCATTATTATAGATTCTTAATGTAAGTAACATTAAAAGAGGTTATCAGCAAGTGTGATGTCGGATAAAAAATTTGTTACAATCATATTCTTGCCTTTTAATGTAATTCACTGATATTTTTTTTATCAAAAATTACTCTTTAGTAAACACTAAATTTCCAAAAGAATCGAGTTATCAATATTAAATTTCAGATTATATGCCAGAAACCTATTAACATGTTTTTTACATCTTTACTCCGCCCACGCTGGCTTTATAATATCTAAATTCCGCCCATCATCATATGAAATGCATGTATTCAAAATAAATGCATAGTACAGAAAATCTAACTACATAAAGTAGGCGGAGCATCGTCTTCTTGGTACGATTTCAATAGAGATGTAAATTGTATTAATGTTATTTGAGAAAAATATCGAATTTTGAAATATTGCAAATGTTCTTTAAAAAAAAAAAAATCATTGTGCCTCCTCTCATGAATTAAACATATGTTTGAAGGATACTAAAGAAGTATTACTTGAGAGTTTTTTACAATTTCTTTCAGTGAAAAATTGTGGGAAAAGCGATGATATATATTCTTAAAAATTTAAAAACATACCCATAGTTCATTCTGTAAAAGCAATGGTGTTTTTTTTCTTTTGTGTGGGTGTGTTATAGGGAACCCATATCTTCACGTGGTTCATTTGAGAAATAGGTGTGGAAAATTATTGCTTCGAACATGTTGCAGATTTTTTAGTTTATTCGATTGAATAATTGAATTTTTAATTCAAATATTCTTGTTTTGCAAAGGAAAAACACTAACACCTTAATCATCAATGTCTGCTGCAATTAAAATTTTAAAAACTAAATTTTCTTAAATACACCGAATTCTTAAGATATTATTTCTTGTTATTAATAAAATGGTCAAAATGCAGATAATGTTCTGATTTTACTGCGAACCCTCAAAATTATCTAAAGGATCACAGGTTCACGTTGAGTGAAGGAAGTACGGAGCATTGATTCCCCCTCCCTTCTGCACTGTTAATAGGAAAGGCGAATTGTTTTCAAAGATCTACTTTTAGACAAACTACTATCCTCAGACATCCCTCCCCTATCCTTTTTTTTTTTTTTTTTTTTTTTTTTTTTTTTTTTTGAGGACAGGGGGCACGGTCGCTGGCCTCAATAGTGCCGAACTAAATAAACCTTTTCATACTTACACCTTTTTGAAGGGAGACTTTTTTTCATTTTGTTCCAAAAAAATGTTGAGTCTATTTTTAGAAAATTAATCTCCAGAAAAATAGTGAAAACGTTTAATTTAATTTATATTGGACATATTTTCAGTCTTGAGTTACATAACGAAAATTGCTGAGAAAAATATATACAGTAGACTCCCTCAAATCCGCACTCCTAAAATCCTCACAAAATTTTTGGATGTAAATAATGAAACATTCAGTTCAGATGTACTTGCAAAATATGACTTTTTTAAGTTTTATATCAATTCCATACATTTTTTAATTTGTAATTTTTGTTAATATTACTGAATTCATGTATTTTCATGAAAGAAGAATAAATTTATATACATAAAAAACCAACATATTGCTGATAACATTTGTAATCACAATCTCACAAAATACATTTATGTATTAATCAAGCTTTTTTAGTTATTAAGTCTGGCTAAACCTGAAATAAAGCCTTGTTATTTTATGATCTTGATGTGAATTAGTTATGTACCTTTAACAGGCAAGTTTCATTGAATAATTTACGAAAAACACATTTTATTTTTATAATGAAATTTGTACATTATTGATTATTAACATGACCTTTGCTTTTAGTATTTTAATCATTTAAAAAATTATATAATTTTTTATTATTTTTGTTTATTACTTATTTTAGCATATTGTAAACATTCATTACACTTTTTATTTCATTACTAATTACATTCAAACTATTTTTACTTTCTTCTATCTTCAATAGAAGAAAGTATTGTAATCGAAATTTTTTTCGATTTCCGGTTTTCGACGGATTTACACGTTTTAGGGGTCAGAGATTCCAAAAAACATGTCTTTAGAAAATGTCTGTCTGTCCGTGTGTCTGTGTGTCTGTGTGTGTGTCTGTATGTGTGTCTGTGTGTATGTCGCCATTCTACCATCAAAAAGTGTATGAAGTTATGCATAGAATTGAACCAAATTTTTTGTGAATGTTTTTGGCTATGGCAAGCAGGTCCTCCTCCAGTTTTGAAATATTCCGCCCGAAGGGGGCGCTGCAATCGCGATTTTTGTGCCGTTTTCAATATTGTACCGACCAAAAGTATATGAATTTATGCATCGAATTGAACCAAATTTTTTGTGTATGTGTATGACTATGGCTAGTTGGTCCGCCCTGAATTTGAAAAAAATCCTTTGGAAGGGGGAGCTGCAATCGCGATTTTTGTCCCATTTTCAATATTGTACCGACCAAAAGTATATAAAGTTATGCATCGAATTTAACCAAATTTTTTGTGTAAGTGTATGGCTATGGTTAGTTTGTTCTCCCTGAATTTGAAAAAAATCCGCCGGAAGGGAACGCTGCAATCGCGATTTTTGTGCCATTTTCAATATTGTACCGACCAAAAGTACACCACATAAAAGTGTAGGAAGTTAGTTCTGGAACTGAACTAAATTTTTTTCATTGACTTTCTCATATACGTAGACGCCAAATCCCATTGTTATCTCGGCATGGTTTCGAATCCAACATGTTTGGCGAAAAGATGCTGTTTTTTGGCGGTGATCGCTTTATTGGCAACTTTCAGATTTCACAAAGAGAAAAGAAGAAGTGCGGTCCAATTCAAGACAAACATAGCAATATGAGTTTCGGCGGGAGAAAAACCGGTTTGGCGTGCTAAATCTGCCATCCGTCACGTGACGGAAGGCACACATGTCGGCCTACGAAAAGGTTGCTATTTTGGAGTCTAAGTATCTTAAGGTCATTGATTTTTTTATATGATTATTTTTTAATAAGGCAAGTAGGTACTCCCTGAATTTGAAAGAAAATCTGCCTATCCTTCTATTCTCCATCGGCTCGTGCAGAGACGGAAATTCGTTTTCACTCCGATTAATTGATTGAAGCAGAAATTTAAGATGAAAATCAAAGTTGGTCTGACATTGAATTAAAATTATTAAAGCATTAAAATGAGTAACTATTTTTTGTTTAATATTAAAACGTACGATAAGATAGAAGAAAGTTTTGTGATTGGCACATCCAACTAGTTTAAAAAATATAAACAAAGCAATGACCAGAAATCTGCAAAATTCTAAAATCCGCTCAACCTCTGGTCCAAATCTGGGCGGATTTGAGGGAGTCTACTGTATATATAATTTTAAATTTATAGTTACTTTAAAGTGGTTATGCTGTACAATAACAACTATTCAATGATATAATACATTTATTTATGCTTTTAACAATTTGCGGAATTAATGGCTGTTTTATACAGAAAAAAATGTCAAGCATATAGCAACCACTATGAACGAAATAATGTTGTTATTTCGACGTAATTATATATATATAAAAAAAAAAAAAAAAAAAAAAAAAAAAAAAAAAAAACCATATTCTTTGATCTTAAATTTATGTTATCAAACGTAACACAAGAGATCAATTTCGCCAAAAATCAAAACCTGGTATTCCAAAGCAAACATCATGCTCCAGATTCGTTCAGTGCAGTTATTTTCAATTGAGATCTTTGATTTGTTGTAAAAGCACGAAGTGATTTATTAGCCCAGGGACCTGCATTTTATGTGGTGCCATGGACTTATTTTCTTTGAGCGTTACAACGGCACCATGACACTGACACGGCAGCCGTGCTTGATTATAGGGGGAATTATATTGAGGCAACCAATACGAAATGCGACTTTTTTACATTTACTATTTGCTTGTCATGTTTTATGGTGTGAGTGTTTAAATAAATATTCTGTATTTCCATTTATTCTTGAACATATTCAACTATTAAATCTTCAAAGGCATCTTCTCGCTTTGATGTTCAACATTTTCTAGAATAAACCGAGAAAGTGGTACTGAAAAAAAAAAAAAAAAAAAAAATCCTCAACGACAATATTTTTCTGTAAGCTGAATTTAATACTTTATTTAATTTATTAATTATTACTTTTTAAATAATTTATTACTTTTGAATGATGTTGTAATTTAGCCGAAATCATAGTATTCATTAAGTTTCTCGATTTTATTTTGACAAATTACATTACAATATCATATTAAGACTTAAATATCTTTGAAATCTAACCTTAAAGAATTTGAATTTCTCAAGTAGTATAAGACACATTTAAAATGAAATCGTTTTTCATTTCTTTGAATTTATACATTCAGATATTGGAAAGTTTTTGTGCCATGTTGATCTAATATTTTGGCTTAAAAATATCAGCTAGTTAACAATTTATCGAGTAGTATTGAGTATAGATACATATAAAAACGAAAAAAAATACGTTATTTTCAAACATTTCAATAACAGGGTCGATGATTGAAGGCGTGGCCTGAATTTTCAGTTCTGCTTACATATTTTTATTGCATACGAACTTTATTAAAAAAAAAAAAAAAAAAAAAAAAAAAAAAAAAATTAAAATGCACTGCTACCAAATGCTTTTAAAAGTATTTATTACAGAAGTTCAATATTTAGTGAATCCATATTCCCTGCGTAACATCTTTCTCTTAATAATAAATTTTCTTCACCTGAGTAATAATCATAATATGTAAATGTAAGCCTGATATTGATTTGGATTTCAAATGCTTTTTAATATCCAAAAATGTTCATTCAAAATTAAAAAAAAAAATCTTTGGGTATGATAAGATTTTTTAACATGCTACCACTTAAAGATGATGGTAGAACCAAATTTGTAATGCATTTTTAAGTGATTTTTTTTAATTTGTTTACTCCACCCTTGTACACCCCTAATACTATAATATATCATCATCTATTGGAAAATTTTCAATTTTTTTAATTTGAGGACTTTTTTTTTTCTTGACAAAAGTCTATTTTTTATTCTGAAATTAAATAATCCAGAAGAATTTTAAGTTGTTTTTCCAACAGGAGCAAGTTTATAGAGTTATTTTATGCATGTTACTCTAAGAATATTCCTTGCTATAATTTGTAAATATAATAACATTTTGTCCAATAGTAAATGTAGAAAAATAGGCAGTTCAAAAATTTTAAGTAAAAATTTTTTTAATCAAAATTAATCTCTTTGAAATTAAAAATAACTTTAAAAGATGCTAGGTATTCTACACATTTAAAAATCAATAATGCAATGTAACAAATCAATGTATTTAAAATTTATTTATTTAATTACTTATTTAATTTTAAGTATATATTCGACATTTCTTTTTGTCCGAATGAAATATAAGGTCTGTTAATGTCTTGTCTGCAACCAATAAAAATAGATGTTGAAATTACACAGTAAATCCCTGCAAACATTTAAAATATTATTTACTTGATTCAGTAAGTAGCAGACGACATTTTGAAAACATACACTGAACCAAAAGGATAACATTATCAGTTTTTTTAATTCATAAATCGATTTTTTTTTTCCTTTTCAGTTTTGTTCAAATTAAAACTCAATTAATTTGCACGCCGTACGGTCAAGAAAAGTTTGTTTGATCCATAACTTAAAGCTTTATTACACCGTTAAATTTTTTAAATACTATTTCATAGCATTTAAAGGCAGAAATGTTCAGACAGCATACTGCCAGTATTTTAGTTTAAAAAAATGATATTTTTCCTATATTTTATGTTTTTTTGTATGCAAAAATATGAATCAATTATTGTTCAATTAAATGAGAGCATTAAGTGAGTGCAGTGATCTGCCAAAATCACCAAAAGTCCACGCAAGTAAAATATTTAAGCTATATCATTCTCATGAATAAATTTTACACACGGTAATATTTTTTTAACAGGTTAAATTGCCAATTGTTATTATGATTAAAAAAATAATAATAATAATAAAATAAAAAAAAGGAGAAAGATAAAGAAAAAAACTTTTATATATATATTGACTCCTATTTTAAAAGTAATATTTCTAACAGAATTCGATAATAGTTTCACTTTTCTATAGTTATAAAAAATGTATTCATATATTATAAAATGCTTCTAAGCTAAACAAAAAGGAAAAAAAAAAAATCCATTAAAACAATAATTGATGCAAGTTTTCACAATATTTATAATATTTTCAATAGTTGCATAATACCTTTGCAATGCTTTCTATTTGTTAATATTGAAAATCATACATTTTAAAAATGTAAAATTCAAATTAAGCTATTTCCATTTATATCTGGAAGAAATCGTTTTTAATGGAAATTTTTGATAGGTTATTTCTATTTTATATATTTTCTTTAATATTACACCAAAAATATTTTTTGTACTTTCTTTTTAGCCGCATGCTGATGGATAATCATTAAAGATTACGCTGTTTATAAACACATTTTTGATTTTAATTGTTTTAGTATTTAAGAGCGAAGTTCGATTATGTATCTGTTAAATTCAAATTTCTCTTATTTCTATACATATCTAACATGCGACAGTTTGATTTTGATTATTGTTTTTGGTATGGAATACGACACGAAACTGAAGGAATGGAAAGGACTGAAGGACGTGGAAATACACCTTGATCCAGTTCGTTAATAATTAATTAAAAAGACTGCTGTTTGGTTTGTATCCCAAGACTTATGAATGTATCTATTCTTTCTTTCAATAGTCAGCAGATGGCAGCACCACCGAATGAAACATTGATATTTTCAAAATAGATTTCTATGAGCGTAAATAATTAAAATAAAAAAGAAAGAAAACAAAGCTTCTTTATTTTGATGAACTAAAGAATTGAAATTAAATAAATGAAAATGAAATTCATATTTATTTTATAATTTACTAAACAATATCTGACCTAATTAAAACCAAAGAAAAAAATGTAAAACATTTCCCCAGCTATATATTCGCACACAATAAATAAATAAAAAGAAAGCCTGGACTCATTTTGAAAAAAAAAGACTGGAATTCTGGCTCAGAAAGAGGTTTTTAAAAAGTAAATTTTGAAATTGACGTTGAACGATTAATAAAAAGTTTGTTATCTGAAAATGCAACACTATATTCAGCATAATGGACTTTATTATAATTTATTATTAATAGTAATATTTATTATTAATGGTAATTATAATAGTAATAATTTTTAATTTGAGGACTAGAAGAAGGGGTGTTATTATTTCAAATGCAAAGAATTGTCCGACTTCGAAATATACCTTGATCCACTTCGTTAACAATTATTTGAAAAGACTGCTGTTTGATTTGTATCACGAGACTTAAAATTTCATATTTTCTTTCTTTGAATAGTCAGAAGATGGCGCCACTAGCAGATGAACGAAGCTTTCATTTTCAAAGTAGTTTTCTATGATACTTTCCAATTAATTCTCTTATAATTAAAAAAATAATTATAAAAATAAAAAAAAAAACGAAAGAAAGACAAAGCATCGTTAAACTCCTATAATCCAATAAATTCATCTCATTATAATTTTTGAAATCTGTGGTGCATTGCTAAAAATTGTGTGCTATTTAATCGCACTCAGTCAACAAATCTGAAAAGAAACAAAAAAAAAAAAAAAAAAAAAAGAAAGAAAAAAAAAGAAATAATCTAATTATAACAATAATAATACCTTTAATTAATTTAGAAATAGTTCCTTTATTGTTGACTCATTAATTTCATGTTTTTCGCTCTTTTTTTTCACATGCAATTTAAAAATAGATAAGACCATGATGCATAAAAACACTATAATATTTATGAATTAAAAAGACTTATGTTTAAATATGAAAAATAACACTAGTAAGTCTTAATTACGTACATTAATAACTATATCGTAATACTAATAATATACATTCCACAACGAAAAAGTAATTTTTCTATTTACATTCTGAAGACGACTCGATTAAAAAGAGTTGAAACATGTAAATAAAAAAATGCTTAATGAAGTTTAAATGTTTTTGTTCAAATACAACAACGTCTTTTAAGCAAATTATTAATTTATAATATAAATTCTTACTTTTTAGTTGTGGAATATATTTTATTAAAATTACGATATGGACTGCTGCTTGGTTTGTATCGCAATACTTATGAATGCGTGTTTTCTTTTCTTAAATGGTCAGAAGATGGCAGCACCACCTAACGAAGTTTTGATGTTTTCAAAGTAGGTTTCTATGATACTTTCCAATTAACTTTTAAGCGTAAATAATTAAAATATGAAAATAAAAAAAAATCGTTATTTTCATGAGCTAAAGAATTGAAATTCCATAAATTAAAACGAAATTTATATTTATTTTATAATTTTCTAAACAATCTCTGACAGTCGAAATCTATTAAAAAATGTAAAATATTTCCCCATCTATTCACACATACACATTAAACTAGCAAAAGCCATGCTTTGTTTGGATTCGCGAAGTATTATGCTATAAGATAAATATTTCAAAGTAATAATATATTTTTTAAATTACTTTTGCATCTTTATTAAGCAAAAATGTAATTTCATGTTTCGGCGCATTTTAATTTTAAAATGTATTTCAACCAAATAACTAAAGATTTCCTCAGATTGTTTATTTATAATATAAGACTGGTATAAATAAAAATATTTTCGAAGTAGAATTATACAAAATATTAATTAATTTTATTTGTTTACAATTCTTTTATTGCCACTTCTCAAAAACATAATGTAATTCTTTTAAAATTCATAAATATCGTCTGCTTAAATGATTTCACAAAATAAGAATGAATTGTGTATTTGAATTCCTAACACAGAAAAATACTTTTATAATTGAATGTTAGTAAGAAAATTTTCA
This sequence comes from Maratus speculifer, assembly GCA_964019185.1. NCBI lineage: Eukaryota > Metazoa > Arthropoda > Arachnida > Araneae > Salticidae > Maratus > Maratus speculifer. Next base: position 39,687 of record CAXHSM010000135.1, on the reverse strand, counting down.
CAATTTTTAATTCATTAAAAATATGCTAAAATTTTCTAAAAAAAAGTATTTTATAAATTTTATAAAAGAAATAATGAAACTATAAATAGTTAAAAGGAATGAGCATAATTTGAAAATCTGAAAGCAGTTTTTGAGATATTTTATCAGAATAATGAAAATATATTTCATTTATTTATTTATTTAATGATGATCCTAGCTATAATTACTGACCCCATGATTTAAGTTTTTCTTCTGAAAACGTACGTGTTTCACTTTTTATTTGAAAAAATGCGTTCGTAATGGAAAAACATGTAAAATAAATAATAATTAAAATAATATTTTTTTGAAAAGTACTTCAGTAAAAAAATAATATTCTTCAAATCTACAAATCATAATTTATATTTGTGTTTAATTTCAAGTCAAAATACTGTATAGTTTTTTTTTTTTTTTTTTTTTTTTTTGTAAAGTGTACGACAAAATGTCATTTGAGTGGCATAGTAGGGGATTCGCTTCGCTCATCCTAATAAATAAATAAGTAAAAATATATTTCCAGCACTGATTTTGAAGAAAGATTGAAATTCATGCTTAACAGGAAATTTTTTAACCCTTTCCGGCACGGGTAAACTCAGTTCACTGCTGAAATTGGGCGGGAACATGTGGAAGCGCCGTTCCCAGAAATATTTAGCTTGTTACTGCCCCCCCCCCCCCCCAAAAAAAAAATGCGTACAAGCACAATTTATTTTTTCCTCAAGTAAAACGTTATTTTTTGCTAATTTTAAGAAGATCAGCTTCCTCTAATTAAGAAACGATAAATTTCAATCTGTCAGATTTTTGAAGCCGTTGTGTTGCCCACTGCCAACTTGAACACCAGGCCTGAGCTCTAACACAAAAATGCTGAAGATATATATTTTTTAAATGTGGCACGATCAGTTTTTACTCCGGTATTTTATAAAAGATTTCTTGGACTTCTTTAATCTCAGAAAAATAAACGAAAAAAGCTTTAAAAAATTATTGGTACCAAAACTGAAGGTACCGTACACATGCTGAAAAAAGTTCGCCATCGACAGCTGCCTTTTTTTTTTTTTTTTTTTTTTTTTTTTTTTTCTTTTGTTAGTGCTGAGGCCTTAGTATTCAGAGAGTGGAAGTTCTGAACTGATATCTACTGCTGTATTCATACTGAATGAAAACAAATTACATTACTATAAAAACTTTACTACAATAAGTATAACTGTCAATTAAAAAAAAAAAAATCTGCTCTTGGCTAAATGTTTCAATTGTCTTTTAGGTTAACAAAAGTCCGGTAACATCATAATCTACTCTATGTAAAGGTAAGTTTCCACAAATATATTTTTTTTTCCAACTACAGCACCGATTCAGTTAATAAAATGAGAAATTATCGACTGTTACCGGAATTTACAAACGGCTTTTTCAGAAATTAAGAACTCCTTAATTTAAGCTTTCACTGCGACAGCAAAATTGTGTTAAAATATTTCGGATGCCGTTTGCAAATTTGATGTCCCGGACTGGGCACAGTGTGCCGGAAAGGGTTAAGTGAATCTTAAAGTTAACTTTCAACGATAAATCGAAAGTTTGTTATCTGAAAATGCAGAGAGTTCTACAACGTGAAGGACTTTATTGTAATTAATTATTAACAGCAATACTTATTATTAGGAATGATAACAATAATAATTTTTAATTTGAGATGTAGAAGAAGAAGCATCTTCATTGCTTTGAGATGAAGAAAGAGTGGAAAATTTATTTATTTCAGATTTAATTAGTCTTTTATTTTCTAATGCAGCTTATTTTGCTAACGGGCCTTTTCACCATTCTCTTACTTTTTAGAATTTTATTTTTACTTTTCAAACTTGATAATTTCTTTTTAAAATGGAGACAGGTGTTAAAGTAAATGTTTAAAGTACATGAAAAAAAAAATTGGTCGTGCACTTTGCCCAATAATATAATATGTAAATGCTATTTAAAATTGGCTTGTAAGGCAAATTGTCGAGTCCGTTATCGTACAAAATTACAGAAAATACTCAGCTTTAAATTTACTAAATTTCCTAAAATCAACTTACTTTGAAGTTACTTATGTGACTAAATTTTAAAACATAATATTTATCAATAATATTTAAATTGAAATGACAGACAGTTTTAACCACAAGATTTTGATCACGTAAAAATTGTACAAGAACTTTTTCTAATAATTACAGCTTAAATTCAGTAAATTGTTAGACTTTACGGAAATTGCATATTTGTTCGTTAGTTGAATAAAAATGTAAAAGTAAAATGATGAAAAAAAGATAATTATTGAAAAACCGTGCGATAACGGACTTGACATTATGTTGAAAATGGCCGTAACACGTAATGAAAAGTGACATTGTAGCTAGTTGGGAATGTCTGACGCATGAAGACCCAACTAGTACATGATTAGTTGATGCAGCTTGCATTTTCGCCGTTCCCAAAATAACAAAATGTTGCATGCATGAGGACTTTGATTGAAATTCTCTCTGCGCGAAATCTGTACAGGCAGGCCCTTATTACCGAATGGGCAAATCGGGACTTTGACCATGGGCCCCGGAGCTAAAGGGGCCCCCAAATCCTTAACGTTAAAATATAAAATGTTTACTTTCTCTTCCCAATTCAAACTCTTCCATATGTTGAAGTTATTAAATTCATCTTGAAGTAATATAACAAATTGCTAAAGTTACATAAAAGAGTTTTGTTCTATACTAAGATTTAAAAAAAAGGGTGTACTTTTATTAATTATGGTATTTGATTTAGAATTGAGGGAGCTGAAAATTTTCTTCTACTTATAGTATCCAAGGTGCGAAAATATGTTTAATGCACTAAACATACATATATGAGTGACCATCTGTTCTATTTGAATAAAGGTTGCTGTGATTCGAAAGAGGCCCCCTAATTTATCTTTGCCCAAGACCCCAATTAGTTCTGCATACAGGGTTACCAAATTGGCGCTTTTATCTTATCAGGCGTATCAATTTCATCACATATTACATTACTAGTATTAAAAAATGCTCTGACGAGCATCAAAAAAGGTTAATATGTTTTAAAGTATGAAAAAGTGTTTGACAAGAGCTTCTAATTGAGAATGAGAAAGGACAAGGGGTCCCTTCTGGGCTGCAATTCACTGTCAATGCCAAATTTGAAAAATCATATTTGCGCTTTTTCCATATAAAAGAAATTTGCGTAAAACTTTCTATCTTTACGTTTTAGTAAAACTTTCAATCGTGCTTTTCATGTTAACTGCATTGTTGACTCTGAACTGCAACTGCACTACAAATCAGTTTTCTGTGCTGTTTTACACTGCGATAGTTTATGGTGGGACTGCGTGAATGAGATACGCTGCAGGCAGTGTATAATGCAGGAGGTGGGCCGGGGGGACATTTTCTCCTGAAAGTATCAAATGCTCCCCCCCCCCAATAAAATTTGAGATTTTGTGTTTTTAATGGTAAAAAAAGTATAATCCCCTTAGAACTCTATTGTATCCCCCCGAAGCCACAGAAGACCCTCCTGAAGAAAGATGTCTGAATTCAACACTGGCTGCGGCAACTATGGTTTTTGGCCACATTTTGCTTTACATTCATGTTTAATCACGCTGTCTTTTCTAATTATGCCTTTACACTACACAATTTTATCGTAACAGTGGCTGATTTCTTTTATATGGAAAAGCGCAAATATGATTCTTTCAAATTTGGCATTGACAGTGAATTGCAGCCATGAAGGGACCCCTTGTCCTTTCTCATTCTCAATTAGCTTAGGCGTAGCGTGACCAAAACTTTTGGGGGGGCACCAGCAAAGTAAAAACTGCGCCCCTTGGCAAATTTTCAATTTGGCGCCCCCCCCCTAGCCCCAAAAAAGTAAAAAAAAAAATCTTTTTCTTTTGGTAGGCATCATAAAACTAACAAACATAAATAAATTCTATTAAATAATTATTTCGCGTCTATTTTCGAACTTTAAAAAGGCTTAATTTTAATTTAGAAATTCAGAACTAAATAACATATAGACATTTGCATTTTTTTTGTCAAAGAGTTCCCAATGTTTTAAAACAAGGGGGAAAATGATCCAGAGAGATAAAGAAATTCCCTGAAAATGATTGTCGGTCAAAAAATGAATAAAAGCGTGGCTCCCAGAATAGATTTCGCGCATATGGTGACCATCTCTTGTACGTACTCTCCCGGCGTGGATATTAAAAGTTTCACCCGAGCCCGGCCCGTTTATATTTTCATAGTTTATGGCCAAATCCTGCTCGTTTAAAAAATCAGTGAAAAAACATAAGTATTAATTGGATAATTTTGCAGTATACTTTAAATTACTATGCGTTCACAAGCCAGAGAATACTCAATAGCAGCATTGAAAAACGAGTTTTCCACGGCATTTAAAAAGAAACAAAACATAATTACCCGGAAATTGGATCCAATTGAACTGGATCCTGCTGAAGTATTCGTTGCCCTCATCGTGGTATCGCTCTAAAGAAAGCTCGAAAAAGATTCTCAATGCAGGAAACCATCACGTAACGCCTGTTTATCTGGTAACTGTACGCAAACCAAAACCGCAAAAGACTAGTCTCAGTGTGAATGCTTCGTCTACCATATCTCTCGCCAAAAAATCTTCGTATGGAAACTTCTTCCTTTATTTGGCGATGAACGTTATGACTGTATATAGTCATTCTACTGCTGACCATGATATAGAAAGGATGTAACTTGCTGCAGCACTAAAAGTTCGACCCTGCGCATATGGTGACCGTCTCTTGTACGTACTCTTCCCGTAGCATGTCCCTTCAGTGGAACATGTTAGATGTCTACATGGACAGGAATTTCCAGGCACGGGCTCAGCACGGCCCGGCGTGGGTATTAAAAGTTTCACCCGACCCCGGCCCGTTTATATTTTCATAGTTTATGGCCAAATCCTGCTCGTTTAAAAAATCAGTGAAAAAACATAAGTATTAATTGGATAATTTTGCAGTATACTTTAAATTACTATGCGTTCACAAGCCAGAGAATACTCAATAGCAGCATTGAAAAACGAGTTTTCCACGGCATTTAAAAAGAAACAAAACATAATTACCCGGAAATTGGATCCAATTGAACTGGATCCTGCTGAAGTATTCGTTGCCCTCATCGTGGTATCGCTCTAAAGAAAGCTCGAAAAAGATTCTCAATGCAGGAAACCATCACGTAACGCCTGTTTATCTGGTAACTGTACGCAAACCAAAACCGCAAAAGACTAGTCTCAGTGTGAATGCTTCGTCTACCATATCTCTCGCCAAAAAATCTTCGTATGGAAACTTCTTCCTTTATTTGGCGATGAACGTTATGACTGTATATAGTCATTCTACTGCTGACCATGATATAGAAAGGATGTAACTTGCTGCAGCACTAAAAGTTCGACCCTGCGCATATGGTGACCGTCTCTTGTACGTACTCTTCCCGTAGCATGTCCCTTCAGTGGAACATGTTAGATGTCTACATGGACAGGAATTTCCAGGCACGGGCTCAGCACGGCCCGGCGTGGGTATTAAAAGTTTCACCCGACCCCGGCCCGTTTATATTTTCATAGTTTATGGCCAAATCCTGCTCGTTTAAAAAAACAGTGAAAAAACATAAGTATTAATTGGATAATTTTGCAGTATACTTTAAATTACTATGCGTTCACAAGCCAGAGAATACTCAATAGCAGCATTGAAAAACGAATTTTCCACGGCATTTAAAAAGAAACAAAACATAATTACCCGGAAATTGGATCCAATTGAACTGGATCCTGCTGAAGTATTCGTTGCCTTTATCGTGGTATCGCTCTAAAGAAAGCTCCAAAAAGATTCTCAATGCAGGAAACCATCACGTAACGCCTGTTTTTCTGGTAACTGTACGCAAACCAAAACCGCAAAAGACTAGTCTCAGTGTGAATGCTTCGTCTACCATATCTCTCGCCAAAAAATCTTCGTATGGGAACTTCTTCCTTTATTTGGCGATGAACGTTTTGACTGTATATAGTCATTCTACTGCTGACCATGATATAGAAAGGATGTAACTTGTTGCAGCACTAAAAGTTCGACCCTGCACGGGCTCTGGTCTTACTCTCTCATCAAATAAAGGAACATGTTTTAAAGTGCTAAGTATATCTTTCGGGATTTTTTTTAATTGTGTGCGAAGCTTCTTACGGTAAGTTTTACCCGGGGCTATTTTCACCACATAAATTTCTCAACAAGATATTTACGGTTGATGAGACGTGAGTTAACTGTAACAAGTTCCTGGCACCATTCCCAGGTGGCAGATTTGTATGAGACTGGCCTCAAAAACTTATCCCACGTAGCGACAAGTGTTTTAATTCCGTTGGTTCTAATGTGGAGAAGTAGTTAAAACATTGCTGTATCTTTTGTAATAGTTCTTTTTGGGTAGTTATATTTTGTTTCTTTATAGCCACGGAAAACTTATTTTATGAATGACCCCCGTATTTTTCAGTAAATTATTATTCTGATCCAATTTATCTACTCTCTGAAACATTTCTGAATTCATTTCTTTTCGGAAACTCATAAAAATGGCAGACATTCTTATTCAGAAACTATGTAATCGAATGGAATTTTCCATTTTTTGAAAAGGCAAAAAAATCTTTGAGAAGATATTGCCAAAGTTGTCATTTTGAATCGAAATTCAAGACGAAACAGTACTGCGGAGAAGAAAAACTTGTCATTAAGTGATTTGAATAGCTTATAAATCAAAAGTTATTTATTTATTTTAAAAAAAATGGAAAATGCTATTCGATTCCAAATTACTTCAATCATCAGGCCTGTCTATTTTATGCCTTAAATTTTTATATAGAGCCGTTAATAAATTAATAAATGTGAAATGAATGAATAAATAAAATGAATAAAAAACTAGTCATTGAGGTCCACCGTAATACTTACCCATCAGGGATATGCATAATATAATGTATGAAAATAAAACATGCGTGAAATATTTATGAAAAGCATTGCAATTCCAAAACAAAATTTAATCGTATATTTGAATTTTTTAATATACATAGTAATGCTCTATTAAACCCTTGGGGACAAGTGATAAATATACGTGCCGCAAAAAGACTTAAGAATGCTTTTTATTCCCACCAGCAAAATTTTACTGTAAAATTTGCCTTATTTAAATGGAGCATTTTCCCGATTTAATAAGGTGCAAATTTCTGTTTTAAAAAATCGTTGACAAACATTAAAAATTTCGTAAAATGCTCCTGTCGCGAAGGAGTTAATAAATTGCTAATGAATCAATTTCGACAAATCATATAAAATGCCAAGCTACTCAAATAGTACCGAATTGTATGAAAGAAACATCCTTATAACTCCAAAAATAATAATCATATTAACTAACAGTTTACTGCGTCGGATCAAGGGTCTCATTTTCAATTAAAATATATCTTTGTATTGAAATTTGAATGAAATACAGGGTCATGAAAAATCGAAGAATGTGGAAAACAGGATTACAAATATCTTGTCAACTAATAATCCGATTGACTTCATTCTTTATGCAAAATTTGTGTTATTTTATTGCCTTTTACATCCACTCATTAAAATGCAAAATTTCGAAAAACTTTATGCACCTTTCATCAGAACGAATTTTTCGAGAGTCCGAAAAAATAGTTCCGAATAATCGAGGTTACTGATATTAGATAGGCTTCGTTCCATTCATACATACTAAGAACATACAGAGTTTCAAGTCTCTATCTCAATTTCAATTTGTTCGGGAGATAGAGCGTTTACAGACACACAGACGAACAGGAATTTTTTTTTTCTGGATATAAAAATGTTTTTCGCAATCTTCAGTGTCTGAAACTTGTAAATCCGTCAAAAAAAAAAAAAGCTTTTTTCGATTTTTAAAACGATTGCAAAATTTACCCTATGCTACGTATAATGGGTAAATAATACAAAAAAAAAAAAAAAAAAAAAAAAAAAAAAAAAAGGACTATAAGAAGATTTTCTTTGTAAATCAATTGCAACCTTAAAAGAAACAAGTTGGAAATTGCACGTGAACGTAGCAAATGAGATGCGTTCGTATGATAACGAAGTTTTAAAAATATTCAGATCGTGCTGATATAGTAGAACGTACTTCGGATACAGTATCATAGTCGAAATCTTTGTGCTTCTGTAAATATGCAGGAAGTAATTTTTATTGCACCTCAGCAACGTATATCTTATTCATAAAATGTGAAATAGTTGAATATAATTAGAACACGCCCCAAAAATGTTTCCCCATATAGCATTATGTAGTGGAATATTTTTGTGTGGCCCTGTAATTTAATAATAAAAATTCTTTGCATAACAGATTGTACAGAATGCATATTTCAGTATATATTTCATAGATTCATGCCAATTCTATTATGTTCGAATGAGTGTAACATCATTAAAATGCATTTGAAACTTTTTTCCCATTGACCGCAATGTAATGGAATACTTTTGATTGTCTCTGTAAATGATCTATGCATAAGGCGTTCATAACATTTGAAATGACTCGACAAAATTACGTAATAATTATATGTTTTAAATTTCAAACGATTAAAATGCATTTGAAACTTTTTCCCCCATTGACCGTAATGTAATCGAATCCTTTTGATTGTCCCTGTAATTAATCTATGCATCCAATTTTCATAACATTTGAAATGACTCAACAAAATTATGTTATAATTATGTATTTTAAATTTCAAACGATACGGTTGGGTAGTTTTTGCGTTGTTATATGCGGACGGACAGACGGACGGACTGAGCGACAACAATAGGTGCTACGTATTTACATAATTACGAACGCACCTAAAAAGTAACAAGTATGCTACAAGGAAATTATTCCTATAAAAGATGACACACATAAACATATCACTAAATAAATCATACTGAGATAATGTCTCGATTAATCACATTTATTTACACGTTATTAATAAAAGAAAACCATATTTACAAAATTAATTAAATTAAGAAACAAGCAGACTTAAGCTGCAATTTTATACTTCCCCAACATGGAAGATTACTTTGACATTATAATAGTTTCTTTCTAACTTTTTCTTCAACATCTTTATATAACAACAACTTAATATATAAAATACACTGATTTTAATGGTTATTTTATATTTTATCAAATTGATATACAAAATCAATTTACTTATTTTATTCGCGCCTTCATTACATTGATAGCATGAAATCCTGTAAAATTTCTAGTTTAACTTATATCTTTAGTAATTATTTAGTTACAAAAGTTAAATTTATATGGATCCAGGTCGACATCGTACACTTAGTTTCAAATTCTTTTTTTAATAGTTTATATAAAAACAGACAAAATTTTGGCGCCCCCTTTGCCTTTTGTTCTGGCGTCCGAGGCACATGTCCCCTTAGCAATTCCTAAGGAAATTGGTTACGTTTGCAGTTATCGGCGAGGGCACAGTTTCACACTGAAGAGATTTTTAAGCAAAAACTAACCTATTTAAATGACACAAGGTGTAGAGATGCATTTGGTACAGTTTTCCTTTTGAATTTTCCGGTTGTGAGCCATTTTTATACGTTTTTGTATGTAAAGAGAAACAAAATCTGCAATTGGTGCGAGCTTTTGCCTTTTGTTCTGGTGGTCGAGGCACATATCCCCCTCTAAACCCCTACGGAAATCGTTTTGCATTTGGTGAGGTACAGTTTCACGTAGAAGAGAGTGTTTAGTAGAAGCTGACTTGTTTAAATGGCAGAAGGCACTGAGATGCATTTGATTTAACTTTCCTTTTGAATTTTCTGGCTATGAGACATTTTTACCAAATTCGATACTTATATATTTTTGTACGTAAAGACTAACAAAATCTTCATTTGGCGCCCCATTCGCTTTTCGTTTTGACGTCCGAAACACATGCACCCTCTTCAGCCCCTATGGAAATCACTTGGATTTTGGTAATAATCGATGAGGTACAGTTACACACAGAAGAGAACCTTTGAGTTGAGTCTAACCTATTTAAATCTAATAAGGCATACAGATGCATCTGATCTTTTGAATTTTCTAGCTGTGAAGACATTTTTATGCAAATTCAATATATAAGCATATACATTTTTGTATTTAAAGCGAAACAAATCTGCATTTCGTGCCCCCTTCACCTTTCGTTTTGGCGTCCGAGACACACATGCCCCATCTGCAACCCTAAGGAAATCGCTTGGTTTCAGGCTGTGAGACATTTTTATGCAAATTTCATACATATATAATTTTGTATGTAAAGACAAACAAAATGTTCATTTGGCGCCCCCTTCGCCTTTCGCTTTGGCGTCCAAGACACATGCGCCCTCTGAACCCCTAGGGATATCGCTTGGTTTCACACTGTGAGACATTTTTATGCAAATTCCATACATATATATATTTTTGTATTTAAAGACAAACAAAATCTTCATTTGGCGCCCCCCTTCGCCTTTCGTTTTGGCGTCCATGACACATGCGTCCTCTGCAACACCTAGGGAAATCGCTTGGTTTCAGACTGTGAGACATTTTTACCAAATTCGATACTTATATATTTTTTTACGTAAAGACAAACAAAATCTTCATTTGGCGCCCCCCTTCGCATTTCGGTTTGGCCTCCAAGACACATGCCCCCTCTGCAACCCCTAGCGAAATCGCTTGGTTTCAGGCTGTGAGACATTTTTATGAAAATTCCATACATATACATTTTTGTATGTAAAGACAAACAAAATCGTCATTTGGCGCCCCCTTCGCCTTTTGTTTTGGACTCCGAGATACATGCCCCCTCTGCAACCCCTAGGGAAATCGCTTGGTTTCAGGCTGTGAGACATTTTTATGCAAATTCCATACATATATATTTTTGTATGTAAAGACAAACAAAATCTTCATTTGGCGCCCCCCTTCGCTTTTCGGTTTGGCCTCCAAGACACATGCCCCCTCTGCAACCCCTAGGGAAATCGCTTGGTTTCAGGCTGTGAGACATTTTTATGCAAATTCCATACATATACATTTTTGTATGTAAAGACAAACAAAATCGTCATTTGGTGCCCCCTTCGCCTTTCGTTTTGGCGTCCAAGAGACATGCGCTATCTGCAACCCCTAGGGAAATCGCTTGGTTTCAGGCTGTGAGACATTTTTATGCAAATTCCATACATATATATTTTTGTATTTAAAGACAAACAAAATCTTCATTTGGCGCCCCTCTTCGCTTTTCGGTTTGGCCTCCAAGACACATGCCCCCTCTGCAACCCCTAGGGAAATCGCTTGGTTTCAGGCTGTGAGACATTTTTATGCAAATTCCATACATATACATTTTTGTATGTAAAGACAAACAAAATCGTCATTTGGTGCCCCCTTCGCCTTTCGTTTTGGCGTCCAAGAGACATGCGCTATCTGCAACCCCTAGGGAAATCGCTTGGTTTCAGGCTGTGAGACATTTTTATGCAAATTCCATACATATATATTTTTGTATGTAAAGACAAACAAAATCTTCATTTGGCGCCCCCCTTCGCTTTTCGGTTTGGCCTCCAAGACACATGCCCCCTCTGCAACCCCTAGGGAAATCGCTTGGTTTCAGGCTGTGAGATATTTTTATGCAAATTCCATACATATACATTTTTGTATGTAAAGACAAACAAAATCCTCATTTGGCGCCCCCTTCGCCTTTTGTTTTGGACTCCGAGATACATGCCCCCTCTGCAACCCCTAGGGAAATCGCTTGGTTTCAGGCTGTGAGACATTTTTATGCAAATTCCATACATATATATTTTTGTATTTAAAGACAAACAAAATCTTCATTTGGCGCCCCTCTTCGCCTTTCGTTTTGGCGTCCATGACACATGCGTCCTCTGCAACCCCTAGGGAAATCGCTTGGTTTCAGATTGTGAGACATTTTTACCAAATTCGATACTTATATATTTTTGTACGTAAAGACAAACAAAATCTTCATTTGGCGCCCCCCTTCGCTTTTCGGTTTGGCCTCCAAGACACATGCCCCCTCTGCAACCCCTAGGGAAATCGCTTGGTTTCAGGCTGTGAGACATTTTTATGAAAATTCCATACATATACATTTTTGTATGTAAAACAAACAAAATCGTAATTTGGCGCCCCCTTCGCCTTTTGTTTTGGACTCCGAGATACATGCCCCCTCTGCAACCCCTAGGGAAATCGCTTGGTTTCAGGCTGTGAGATATTTTTATGCAAATTCCATACATATACATTTTTGTATGTAAAGACAAACAAAATCGTCATTTGGAACCCCCTTCGCCTTTTGTTTTGGACTCCGAGATACATGCCCCCTCTGCAACCCCTAGGGAAATCGCTTGGTTTCAGACTGTGAGACATTTTTACCAAATTCGATACTTATATATTTTTGTACGTAAAGACAAACAAAATCGTCATTTGGCGCCCACCTTCGCTTTTCGGTTTGGCCTCCAAGACACATGCCCCCTCTGCAACCCCTAGGGAAATCGCTTGGTTTCAGGCTGTGAGAGTTTTTTATGAAAATTCCATACATATACATTTTTGTATGTAAAGACCAACAAAATCGTCATTTGGCGCCCCCTTCGCCTTTTGTTTTGGACTCCGAGATACATGCCCCCTCTGCAACCCCTAGGGAAATCGCTTGGTTTCAGGCTGAGAGACATTTTTATGCAAATTCCATACATATACATTTTTGTATGTAAAGACAAACAAAATCGTCATTTGGCGCCCCCTTCGCCTTTTGTTTTATACTCCGAGATACATGCCCCCTCTGCAACCCCTAGGGAAATCGCTTGGTTTCACACTGTGAGACATTTTTATGCAAACTCCATACATATACATTTCTGTATTTAAAGACAAACAAAATTTTCATTTGGCGCCCCCCTTCGCCTTTCGTTTTGGCGTCCATGACACATGCGTCCTCTGCAACCCCTAGGGAAATCGCTTGGTTTCAGACTGTGAGACATTTTTACCAAATTCGATACTTATATATTTTTGTACTTAAAGACAAACAAAATCGTCATTTGGCGCCCCCTTCGCCTTTTGTTTTGGACTCCGAGATACATGCCCCCTCTGCAACCCCTAGGGAAATCGCTTGGTTTCAGGCTGTGAGACATTTTTATGCAAATTCCATACATATATATTTTTGTATGTAAAGACAAACAAAATCTTCATTTGGCGCCCCCCTTCGCTTTTCGGTTTGGCCTCCAAGACACATGCCCCCTCTGCAACCCCTAAGGAAATCGCTTGGTTTCAGGCTGTGAGACATTTTTATGCAAATTCCATACATATACATTTTTGTATGTAAAGACAAACAAAATCGTCATTTGGTGCCCCCTTCGCCTTTCGTTTTGGCGTCCAAGAGACATGCGCTATCTCCAACCCCTAGGGAAATCGCTTGGTTTCAGGCTGTGAGACATTTTTATGCAAATTCCATACATATATATTTTTGTATTTAAAGACAAACAAAATCTTCATTTGGCGCCCCCCTTCGCCTTTCGTTTTGGCGTCCATGACACATGCGTCCTCTGCAACCCCTAGGGAAATCGCTTGGTTTCAGACTGTGAGACATTTTTACCAAATTCGATACTTATATATTTTTGTACGTAAAGACAAACAAAATCTTCATTTGGCGCCCCCCTTCGCTTTTCGGTTTGGCCTGCAAGACACATGCCACCTCTGCAACCCCTAGGGAAATCGCTTGGTTTCAGGCTGTGAGACATTTTTATGCAAATTCCATACATATACATTTTTGTATGTAAAGACAAACAAAATCGTCATTTGGCGCCCCCTTCGCCTTTCGTTTTGGCGTCCAAGAGACATGCGCTATCTGCAACCCCTAGGGAAATCGCTTAGTTTCACACTGTGAGACATTTTTATGCAAATTCCATACATATATATTTTTGTATTTAAAGACAAACAAAATCTTCATTTGGCGCCCCCCTTCGCCTTTCGTTTTGGCTTCCAAGAGACATGCCCCCTCTGCAACTCCTAGGAAAATCGCTTGGTTTCACACTGTGAGACATTTTTATGCAAACTTCATACATATATATTTTTGTATTTAAAGACAAACAAAATCTTCATTTGGCGCCCCCCTTCGCTTTTCGGTTTGGCCTCCAAGACACATGCGTCCTCTGCAACCCCTAGAGAAATCGCTTGGTTTCAGGCTGTGAGACATTTTTATGAAAATTCCATACATATACATTTTTGCATGTAAAGACAAACAAAATCGTCATTTGGCGCCCCCTTCGCCTTTTGTTTTGGACTCCGAGATACATGCCCCCTCTGCAACCCCTAGGGAAATCGCTTGGTTTCAGGCTGTGAGACATTTTTATGCAAATTCCATACATATATATTTTTGTATGTAAAGACAAACAAAATCTTCATTTGGCGCCCCCCTTCGCTTTTCGGTTTGGCCTCCAAGACACATGCCCCCTCTGCAACCCCTAGGAAAATCGCTTGGTTTCAGGCTGTGAGACATTTTTATGCAAATTCCATACATATACATTTTTGTATGTAAAGACAAACAAAATCGTCATTTGGCGCCCCCTTCGCCTTTCGTTTTCTCGTCCAAGAGACATGCGCTATCTGCAACCCCCAGGGAAATCGCTTGGTTTCAGGCTGTGAGATATTTTTATGCAAATTCCATACATATACATTTTTGTATGTAAAGACAAACAAAATCCTCATTTGGCGCCCCCTTCGCCTTTTGTTTTGGACTCCGAGATACATGCCCCCTCTGCAACCCCTAGGGAAATCGCTTGGTTTCAGGCTGTGAGACATTTTTATGCAAATTCCATACATATATATTTTTGTATTTAAAGACAAACAAAATCTTCATTTGGCGCCCCTCTTCGCCTTTCGTTTTGGCGTCCATGACACATGCGTCCTCTGCAACCCCTAGGGAAATCGCTTGGTTTCAGGCTGTGAGACATTTTTATGAAAATTCCATACATATACATTTTTGTATGTAAAACAAACAAAATCGTCATTTGGCGCCCCCTTCGCCTTTTGTTTTGGACTCCGAGATACATGCCCCCTCTGCAACCACTAGGGAAATCGCTTGGTTTCAGGCTGTGAGATATTTTTATGCAAATTCCATACATATACATTTTTGTATGTAAAGACAAACAAAATCGTCATTTGGAACCCCCTTCGCCTTTTGTGTTGGACTCCGAGATACATAACCCCTCTGCAAACCCTAGGGAAATCGCTTGGTTTCAGGCTGTGAGACATTTTTATGCAAACTCCATACATATACATTTTTGTATGTAAAGACAAACAAAATCGTCATTTGGCGCCCCCTTCGCCTTTTGTTTTGGACTCCGAGATACATGCCCCCTCTGCAACCCCTAGGGAAATCGCTTGGTTTCAGGCTGTGAGACATTTTTATGCAAATTCCATACATATACATTTTTGTATGTAAAGACAAACAAAATCGTCATTTGGCGCCCCCTTCGCCTTTTGTTTTATACTCCGAGATACATGCCCCCTCTGCAACCCCTAGGGAAATCGCTTGGTTTCACACTGTGAGACATTTTTATGCAAACTCCATACATATACATTTCTGTATTTAAAGACAAACAAAATTTTCATTTGGCGCCCCCCTTCGCCTTTCGTTTTGGCGTCCATGACACATGCGTCCTCTGCAACCCCTAGGGAAATCGCTTGGTTTCAGACTGTGAGACATTTTTACCAAATTCGATACTTATATATTTTTGTACGTAAAGACAAACAAAATCGTCATTTGGCGCCCCCTTCGCCTTTTGTTTTGGACTCCGAGATACATGCCCCCTCTGCAACCCCTAGGGAAATCGCTTGGTTTCAGGCTGTGAGACATTTTTATGCAAATTCCATACATATATATTTTTGTATGTAAAGACAAACAAAATCTTCATTTGGCGCCCCCCTTCGCTTTTCGGTTTGGCCTCCAAGACACATGCCCCCTCTGCAACCCCTAAGGAAATCGCTTGGTTTCAGGCTGTGAGACATTTTTATGCAAATTCCATACATATACATTTTTGTATGTAAAGACAAACAAAATCGTCATTTGGCGCCCCCTTCGCCTTTCGTTTTGGCGTCCAAGAGACATGCGCTATCTGCAACCCCTAGGGAAATCGCTTAGTTTCACACTGTGAGACATTTTTATGCAAATTCCATACATATATATTTTTGTATTTAAAGACAAACAAAATCTTCATTTGGCGCCCCCCTTCGCCTTTCGTTTTGGCTTCCAAGAGACATGCCCCCTCTGCAACTCCTAGGAAAATCGCTTGGTTTCACACTGTGAGACATTTTTATGCAAACTTCATACATATATATTTTTAAAATTTAAAGACAAACAAAATCTTCATTTGGCGCCCCCCTTCGCTTTTCGGTTTGGCCTCCAAGACACATGCGTCCTCTGCAACCCCTAGAGAAATCGCTTGGTTTCAGGCTGTGAGACATTTTTATGAAAATTCCATACATATACATTTTTGCATGTAAAGACAAACAAAATCGTCATTTGGCGCCCCCTTCGCCTTTTGTTTTGGACTCCGAGATACATGCCCCCTCTGCAACCCCTAGGGAAATCGCTTGGTTTCAGGCTGTGAGACATTTTTATGCAAATTCCATACATATATATTTTTGTATGTAAAGACAAACAAAATCTTCATTTGGCGCCCCCCTTCGCTTTTCGGTTTGGCCTCCAAGACACATGCCCCCACTGCAACCCCTAGGAAAATCGCTTGGTTTCAGGCTGTGAGACATTTTTATGCAAATTCCATACATATACATTTTTGTATGTAAAGACAAACAAAATCGTCATTTGGCGCCCCCTTCGCCTTTCGTTTTCTCGTCCAAGAGACATGCGCTATCTGCAACCCCCTGGGAAATCGCTTGGTTTCAGGCTGTGAGATATTTTTATGCAAATTCCATACATATACATTTTTGTATGTAAAGACAAACAAAATCGTCATTTGGCGCCCCCTTCGCCTTTTGTTTTGGACTCCGAGATACATGCCCCCTCTGCAACCCCTAGGGAAATCGCTTGGTTTCAGGCTGTGAGACATTTTTATGCAAATTCCATACATATATATTTTTGTATTTAAAGACAAACAAAATCTTCATTTGGCGCCCCTCTTCGCCTTTCGTTTTGGCGTCCATGACACATGCGTCCTCTGCAACCCCTAGGGAAATCGCTTGGTTTCAGATTGTGAGACATTTTTACCAAATTCGATACTTATATATTTTTGTACGTAAAGACAAACAAAATCTTCATTTGGCGCCCCCCTTCGCTTTTCGGTTTGGCCTCCAAGACACATGCCCCCTCTGAAACCCCTAGGGAAATCGCTTGGTTTCAGGCTGTGAGACATTTTTATGAAAATTCCATACATATACATTTTTGTATGTAAAACAAACAAAATCGTCATTTGGCGCCCCCTTCGCCTTTTGTTTTGGACTCCGAGATACATGCCCCCTCTGCAACCCCTAGGGAAATCGCTTGGTTTCAGGCTGTGAGATATTTTTATGCAAATTCCATACATATACATTTTTGTATGTAAAGACAAACAAAATCGTCATTTGGAACCCCCTTCGCCTTTTGTGTTGGACTCCGAGATACATAACCCCTCTGCAAACCCTAGGGAAATCGCTTGGTTTCAGGCTGTGAGACATTTTTATGCAAACTCCATACATATACATTTCTGTATTTAAAGACAAACAAAATTTTCATTTGGCGCCCCCCTTCGCCTTTCGTTTTGGCGTCCATGACACATGCGTCCTCTGCAACCCCTAGGGAAATCGCTTGGTTTCAGACTGTGAGACATTTTTACCAAATTCGATACTTATATATTTTTGTACGTAAAGACAAACAAAATCGTCATTTGGCGCCCCCTTCGCCTTTTGTTTTGGACTCCGAGATACATGCCCCCTCTGCAACCCCTAGGGAAATCGCTTGGTTTCAGGCTGTGAGATATTTTTATGCAAATTCCATACATATACATTTTTGTATGTAAAGACAAACAAAATCGTCATTTGGAACCCCCTTCGCCTTTTGTGTTGGACTCCGAGATACATAACCCCTCTGCAAACCCTAGGGAAATCGCTTGGTTTCACACTGTGAGACATTTTTATGCAAACTCCATACATATACATTTCTGTATTTAAAGACAAACAAAATTTTCATTTGGCGCCCCCCTTCGCCTTTCGTTTTGGCGTCCATGACACATGCGTCCTCTGCAACCCCTAGGGAAATCGCTTGGTTTCAGACTGTGAGACATTTTTACCAAATTCGATACTTATATATTTTTGTACGTAAAGACAAACAAAATCGTCATTTGGCGCCCCCTTCGCCTTTTGTTTTGGACTCCGAGATACATGCCCCCTCTGCAACCCCTAGGGAAATCGCTTGGTTTCAGGCTGTGAGACATTTTTATGCAAATTCCATACATATATATTTTTGTATGTAAAGACAAACAAAATCTTCATTTGGCGCCCCCCTTCGCTTTTCGGTTTGGCCTCCAAGACACATGCCCCCTCTGCAACCCCTAGGGAAATCGCTTGGTTTCAGGCTGTGAGAGTTTTTTATGAAAATTCCATACATATACATTTTTGTATGTAAAGACCAACAAAATCGTCATTTGGCGCCCCCTTCGCCTTTTGTTTTGGACTCCGAGATACATGCCCCCTCTGCAACCCCTAGGGAAATCGCTTGGTTTCAGGCTGTGAGACATTTTTATGCAAATTCCATACATATACATTTTTGTATGTAAAGACAAACAAAATCGTCATTTGGTGCCCCCTTCGCCTTTCGTTTTGGCGTCCAAGAGACATGCGCTATCTCCAACCCCTAGGGAAATCGCTTGGTTTCAGGCTGTGAGACATTTTTATGCAAATTCCATACATATATATTTTTGTATTTAAAGACAAACAAAATCTTCATTTGGCGCCCCCCTTCGCCTTTCGTTTTGGCGTCCATGACACATGCGTCCTCTGCAACCCCTAGGGAAATCGCTTGGTTTCAGACTGTGAGACATTTTTACCAAATTCGATACTTATATATTTTTGTACGTAAAGACAAACAAAATCGTCATTTGGCGCCCCCTTCGCCTTTTGTTTTGGACTCCGAGATACATGCCCCCTCTGCAACCCCTAGGGAAATCGCTTGGTTTCAGGCTGTGAGACATTTTTATGCAAATTCCATACATATATATTTTTGTATGTAAAGACAAACAAAATCTTCATTTGGCGCCCCCCTTCGCTTTTCGGTTTGGCCTCCAAGACACATGCCCCCTTTGCAACCCCTAGGGAAATCGCTTGGTTTCAGGCTGTGAGACATTTTTATGCAAATTCCATACATATACATTTTTGTATGTAAAGACAAACAAAATCGTCATTTGGTGCCCCCTTCGCCTTTCGTTTTGGCGTCCAAGAGACATGCGCTATCTCCAACCCCTAGGGAAATCGCTTGGTTTCAGGCTGTGAGACATTTTTATGCAAATTCCTTACATATATATTTTTGTATTTAAAGACAAACAAAATCTTCATTTGGCGCCCCCCTTCGCCTTTCGTTTTGGCGTCCATGACACATGCGTCCTCTGCAACCCCTAGGGAAATCGCTTGGTTTCAGACTGTGAGACATTTTTACCAAATTCGATACTTATATATTTTTGTACGTAAAGACAAACAAAATCTTCATTTGGCGCCCCCCTTCGCTTTTCGGTTTGGCCTGCAAGACACATGCCCCCTCTGCAACCCCTAGGGAAATCGCTTGGTTTCAGGCTGTGAGACATTTTTATGCAAATTCCATACATATACATTTTTGTATGTAAAGACAAACAAAATCGTCATTTGGCGCCCCCTTCGCCTTTCGTTTTGGCGTCCAAGAGACATGCGCTATCTGCAACCCCTAGGGAAATCGCTTAGTTTCACACTGTGAGACATTTTTATGCAAATTCCATACATATATATTTTTGTATTTAAAGACAAACAAAATCTTCATTTGGCGCCCCCCTTCGCCTTTCGTTTTGGCTTCCAAGAGACATGCCCCCTCTGCAACTCCTAGGAAAATCGCTTGGTTTCACACTGTGAGACATTTTTATGCAAACTGCATACATATATATTTTTGTACGTAAAGACAAACAAAATCTTCATTTGGCGCCCCCCTTCGCTTTTCGGTTTGGCCTCCAAGACACATGCGTCCTCTGCAACCCCTAGAGAAATCGCTTGGTTTCAGGCTGTGAGACATTTTTATGAAAATTCCATACATATACATTTTTGCATGTAAAGACAAACAAAATCGTCATTTGGCGCCCCCTTCGCCTTTTGTTTTGGACTCCGAGATACATGCCCCCTCTGCAACCCCTAGGGAAATCGCTTGGTTTCAGGCTGTGAGACATTTTTATGCAAATTCCATACATATATATTTTTGTATGTAAAGACAAACAAAATCTTCATTTGGCGCCCCCCTTCGCTTTTCGGTTTGGCCTCCAAGACACATGCCCCCTCTGCAACCCCTAGGAAAATCGCTTGGTTTCAGGCTGTGAGACATTTTTATGCAAATTCCATACATATACATTTTTGTATGTAAAGACAAACAAAATCGTCATTTGGCGCCCTCTTCGCCTTTTGTTTTTGACTCCGAGATACATGCCCCCTCTGCAACCCCTAGGGAAATCGCTTGGTTTCAGGCTTTGAGATATTTTTATGCAAATTCCATACATATATATTTTTGTAGGTAAAGACAAACAAAATCTTCATTTGGCGCCCCCTTCGCCTTTTGTTTTGGACTCTGAGATACATGGCTCCTCTGCAACCCTAGGGAAATGGCTTGGTTTCAGGCTGTGAGACATTTTTATGCAAATACCATACATATACATTTTTGCATGTAAAAAAAAGCCATTTTTTGGCGCCCCTGCGCTTTCTGTTCTTGCGCCCGGGTACAGATGATTAAGGGGGCACGTGCCCCCCCGTGCCCCCTCCCGACGCTACGCCTGTGATCGCAGCCCCTCATTATTTACCAAAATTTCACTTTGTATTTTCGAAGAGTCATGCGCATTAAGTTTCCCCTCCTGTTTCTTTAGTCCGTGTAAGTGCTATTACACGTAAAAATTGCAAGCGACAAAAGTCGCCTGCGTTTTTTCGTGTTCTTAGCATTTCATTGGCTGTTCGAGAAGAGTCTTTACCATCATTTGGATTGCCAAGCATTTGATTGGCTCTTACTGGCGAGTCGCTTCGTTCCAGGCGTCAAAGACGCTCCCACACAAGAGAATCGCGCGCTAACCAAGCGACTCCTGTGGTCCCATAGGATAACATGGAGACGCCTGCGATTTGACGCCTGCAGCTGCGCATTAACGTTAATCCCCCCATAGATCAGACGTCAATGCTTTTCCCTCCTGTCTGCGAAATTTGTAATTTTTGTAAATATTACTGAATTCATGTATTTTCATGAAAAAAGAATAAATTTATTTATTTAAAAAACCAGCATATTGCTGATAGCATTTGAAATCACAATCTTGAAAAATACATTCATGTATTAATCAAGCTTTTTTAGTTATTAAGTCTGAACTAACTAACTAACCCTGAAATAAAGCTTTATTATTTTATGATCCTGATGTGAATTAGTAATGCACCTTTAAGAGGCAAGTTTCATTGAATAATTTAGGAAAAACACATTTTATCTTTATAATGAAAATTGTACATTATTGATTATTAACATGAACTTTGCTTTTAGTATTTTAATCATTTTAAAAATTATCTAATTTTTTATTATTTTAGTTTATTACTTATTTTAGTATATTGTAAACATTCATTACAATTTTGATTTCATTATTAATTACATTCAAACTATTTTTTAAAAAATATAAACAAAGCAATGACCAGAAATCTGCAAAATTCTAAATCCGCACAACCTTTGGTGCCAAGCTGTGCGGATTTGAGGAAGTCTACTGTATATATAATTTTAAATTATGTATTTGCTTTAAAGTGGTTATGCTGTACAATAACTACTATTCAATGATATAATAAATTTAATTATGCTTTTAACAATTTACTGAATCAATGGCTGTTTTATACAGAAAAAAAAATGTCAAGCATATAGCAAACACTAAAAACGAAATAATGTTGTCATTTCGACGTAATTATTAAAAAAATATATATATATTCCTTGATCTTAAATTTATGTTATAAAACGTAACACAAGAGATCAATTTCGCCAAAAATCAAAGCCTCGTATTCCAAAGCAAATATCATGCTCCCGTCCAGATTCGTTCAGCGCAGTTATTTTCAATTGAGATCTTTGATTTGTTGTAAAAGCGCGAAGTGATTTATCACCCCAGGGACAAACGTCCGCATTTTACGTGGTGACATGGAGTTATTTTCTTTGAGCGTTACAACGGCACCATGACATGGCAACCGTGCTTGTTTAACACAGAATATGCCCGGTTCGGTAAAGACGAATTGCGACTTTTTTACATTTACCATTTGCTTGTCATATTTTATGGTGTGGGTGTTTAAATAAATATTCTGTATTTCCATTTATTCTTGAGCATATTCATCCATTAAATCTTGAAAGGCATCCTTTCGCTTTGATGTTCCACATTCTCTAAAATAAACAGTGAAAATAATACTAAAAAAAAAAAAATAAAAAAAAAAAAAAATAAAAAAAAAACAATACTCCCCAACGACTATATTTCAATGTGAGCTAAATTTAATACTTTTATTTTCTTTATTACTTTTGAATGATGTTGTAATTTATTCGAAATTATAGTATTTATTTTTTGTTGTCTCGATTTTATTTTGAAATTACATTGCAATATCATATTAAGACTTAAATATCTTTGAAATCTAACGTTAAAGAATTTGAATTTCTCAAGTAGTAGAAGACACGTTTAAAATGAAATCGTTTTTCATTTATTTGAATTTATACTTTCAGAAATTGGAAAGTTTTTGTGCCATGTTAACCTAATATTTTTGCTTAAAAATATCAGCTAGTTAAAAATTTATCGAGTAGTATTGAGTATAGATACATATAAAAAAGAAGAAAAAAATACGTTATTTTCAAACATTTCAATAACAGGGTCGATGATTGAAGGCGTGGCCTGCATTTTCAGTTCTGCCTACATATTTTTATTGCATACGAACTTTATTTAAAAAAATAAAAAAAATAAATAAAAATATTTTTAAAAAATGCACTGCTAGCAAGTGCTTTTAAGTATTTATTCTGCAGAAGTTCGATATTTAGTGAATCCATATTCCCTGCATAAAATCTTCCTCTTATTATTAAATTTTCTTCACCTGAGTAATGATCATAATATGTAAATGTAAAGCCTGATATTGATTTGGATTTCAAATGCTTTTTAATATCCAAAAATGTTCATTCAAAATTAAAAAAAAAAAAAAAAAATCTTTGGGTAAGATAAGATTTTTTAACATGCTACCACTTAAAGATGATGGTAGAACCAAACTTGTAATGCATTTTTAAGTGATTTTTTAAATTTGTTCACTCCTCCCTTGTACACCCCTAACACCTAATATACCGCCCACTCATTCAACTATTGGAAAATTTTAAATTTTTATAATTTGAGGAATTTTTTTTTTTTTTTTTCTTGACAAAAGTCTATTTTTTTATTCTGAAATTAAATAATCCAGAAGAATTTTATGTTGTTTTTCCAAAAGGAGCAAGTTTATAGAGTTATTTTATGCATGTTACTCTAAGAATATTCCTTTCCTATAATTTGAAAAAATATCATAAAATTTTGTCCAATAGTAAATGTAGAAAAATGGGCAGTTCAAAATGTTTAAGTAAAAATTTTTTTAATCAAAATTAATCTCTTTGAAATTAAAAATAACTTTAAAAGATGCTAGGTATTCCACACATTTAAAAATCAATAATGCAATGTAACAAATCAATGTATTTAAAATTTATTTATTTAATTACTTATTTAATTTTAAGTATATATTTGACATTTCTTTTTGTCCGAATGAAATATAAGGTATGTTACTGTGTTGTTTGTAGCGAATAAAAATAGATGTTGAAATTACACAGTAAATCTCTGCAAACATTTAAAATATTATTTACTTGATTCAATAAGTAGCAGACGAGATTTTGAAAAGATACACTGAACCAGTTTTTTTAATTGATAAATCGATTTTTTTTTTTGCTTTTCAGTTTTGTTCAAATTAAAACTCAATTAATTTGCACGTCGTACAGTCAAGAAAAGTTAGTTTGATCCATAACTTAAAGCTTTACTACACCGTTAAATTTTTAAAATACTATTTCATAGCATGTAAAGGCAGAAATGTTCAGACAGCATACTGTCAATATTTTAGTTTAAAAAAAATGGTATTTTCCTATACTTTATGTTTTTTTTGTATGGAAAAATATGAATCAATTTTTGTTCAATTAAATGAGAGCATTGAGTGAGTGCAGTGATCTGCCAAAATCACCAAAAGTCCACGCAAGTAAAATATTTAAGCTATATCATTCTCATGAATAAATTTTACACACGGTAATATTTTTTTAACAGGTTAAATTGCCAATTGTTATTATGATTAAAAAAAAAGATAAAGAAAAAAACTTTTATATATATATTAACTCCTATTTTAAAAGTAATATTTCTAACAGAATTCGATAATAGTTTCACTTTTCTATAGTTTAAAAAAATGTATTCATATATTATAAAATGCTTCTAAGCTAAACAAAAAGAAAAAACAATCCATTAAAACAATAATTGATGCAAGTTTTCACAATATTTATAATATTTTCAATAGTTGCATAATACCTTTGCAATGCTTTCCATTTGTTAATATTGCAAATCATACATTTTAAAAATGTAAAATTCAAATTAAGCTATTTCCATTTATATCTGGGAGAAAATAAAGTTGGGGGAAATCGTTTTTAATGGAAATTTTTGTTAGGTTATATCTATTTAATATATTTTCTTTAATATTACATGAAAAATATTTTTTGTACTTTCTTTTTAGCCGCATGCTTATGGATAATCATTAAAGATTACGCTGTTAGTAAAAAGATTTTTGATTTTAATTGCTTTAGTGTTTAAGAGCGAAATTCTATTATGTATCTGTTAAATTCAAATTTCTCTTATTTCTACACATATCTAACATGCGACAATTTGATTTTGATTATCGTTTTAGGTATGTAATACGACACGAAAATGAAGGAATGGAAAGGACTGAAGGACGTGGAAATACACCTTGATCCAGTACGTTAATAATTAATTAAAAAGTCTGCTGTTTGTTTTGTATCCCAAGACTTATGAATGCATCTTTTCTTTCTTTCAATAGTCAGCAGATGGCAGCACCACCGAATGAACCATTGATACTTTCAAAGTAGATTTCTATTATTAGTTCTAACTCAATTTAAGCGTAAATAATTAAAATAAAAAAGAAAGAAAACAAAGCTTCGTTATTTTCATGAACTAAAGAATTGAAATTAAATAAATGAAAATGAAATTCATATTTGTTTTATAATTCACTGAACAATCTCTGACCTAATTAAAACTCAAGAAAAAAATGTAAATCATTTCCGCGTTTATATTCGCATACAATAAATAAATAAAAAAAAGCCTTCACTCATTTCGAAAAAAAAGAAAAAAAAAAAAAGAATGGAATTTTGGCTCAAAAAGAAGTTTTTTTTAAAATAAATTTTGAAATTGACGTTGAACGATTAATAAAAAGTTTGTTATCTGAAACTGCAACAATATATTCAGCATAATGGGCTTTATTATAATTTATTATTAATAGTAATATTTATTATTAATGGTAATTATAATAGTAATAATTTTTATTTCTAGGAGTAGAAGAAGGTTATTATTTCAAATGCAAAGAATTGTCCGACGTGGAAATATACCTTGATCCACTTCGTTAATATTTAAAAAGACTTTGATTTGTATCCCAAGACTTAAAAATTCATCTTTTATTTCTTTGAATAGTCAGAAGATGGCTCAATAGTTTTCTATGATACTTTCCAATTAATTGACTTATAATTAAAAAAAATAATATAAAAAAAAGAAAGAAAGAAAGATAAAGCATCGTTAATCTCCTATAATCCAATAAATTCATCTCATTATAATTTCTGAAATCTGTGGTGCATTGCTAAAAATCGCGTGCAATTTAATCTCACTCAGTCAACAAATCGTAAGAGAAAACTAGTCGTTGGGGGCCACCGTAATACTTACCCATCACGGATATGTATATGAAAATAAAACATGTGAAAACTATTTATACAATGCATTGCAATTCCAAAACAAATTTTAAATATTGTTAATATACATAGTAATGCTATATTAAAGAACTGCTGATGTACCAATTTCGACAAATTATATAAAACATCAAACTACAGCAGTAGTACCGAAATGCGTAAACGAAACATCCTTATAACTCCAAAAATTATAATTCCATTAACTAACAATTAACTGCGTCGGATTAAGCGTCTCATTTCCAATTAAAATATACTTCTGAATTGAAATTTGAATGAAACACAGGGTCATGAAAAATCAAAAAATGTGGAAAACAAGATTACATATATCTCGGTAACTAATAATCCGATCGACTTCGTTCTATATGCAAAATGTGTGTTATTTTATTGCCTTTTACGTCCATTCCTTAGAACAAAAAAATTCGAAAATTTTTATGTACCTTTCATCAGAACGAATTTTTCGAGAGTCCGAAAAAAATAGTTCCGGATAATCGAGGTTGCTGATATTAAATAGGGTTCGTCCCATTCTTACATACTAACTACTTACAAAATTTCAAGTCTCTATCTCAATTTGTTTGGGAGATAGAACGTTTACAGACTGACGGACGGCAAAATTTTTTTTCTAAAAATATGTTTTTCGGAATCTCCACTATCTAAAACGTGTAAATCCGTCAAAAAAAAAAAAATTTTTCGATTTTCAAAACGATTGCAAGACTTACCCTATACTACGTATGATGGGTAAGTAATAGATAAGACCATGATGCATAAAAACACTATAATATTTATGAATTAAAAAGACTTATGTTTGAATATGAAAAATAACACTAGTAAATCTTAATTACGTACATTAATAACTATATCGCAATATTAATAACATACATTCCACAACGAAAAAGTAATTTTTCTATTTACATTCTGAAGACGACTCGATTAAAAAGTGTTGAAACACGTAAATAAAAAAAATGTTAATGAAGTTTAAATGTTTTTACTCAAATGCAACAACGTCTTATAAGTAAAATATTTATTTATAATATAAATTCTTACTTTTTAGTTGTGGAATATGTATTATTAATATTACCATATAGACCGCTGTGTGATTTGTTTACCAAATTTTATGAATGCATGTTTTATTCTTTTAAACGGTCAGAAGATGGCAGCACCACCTAACGAAGCATTGATGTTTTTTTCAGAGTAGATTTCTATTATATACTTCCCAATTCACTTTTAAGCATAAATAATTAAAATAAGAAAAGAAAGAAAAAACCAAACATCGCTATTTTCATGAGCTAAAGATATGAAATTCCATAAATTAAAATGAAACTTATATTTATTTTATAATTTACAAAACTATCTCTGTCAGTCAAAATCTATTAGAAAATACAAAATATTTCGCCACTTATTCGCATACACACATTAAATAAATAAATAAGTAAAAAAATATTTCCAGCACTGATTTTGAGGAAAGATTGAAATTCCTGCTTAATAAGAAAATTTTTTAATCCTTTCCGGCACGGGTAAATTCAGTTCAGTACTGTAATTGGGCGGGAACGTGTGGCTTATATTTAGCTTATTACTGTCTCCCCCCCCTCCCCCCGAAAAAAAAGTGCGTACGAGCACAATTTATTTTTTCTTCAAGCAAAACGTTATTTTTTGCTAATTTTAAGATCAGTTTCCTCTCATTAAGAAAGGATAAATTTCAATCTGTCAGATGTTTTGAAGTCGTTGTGCTGCGACCAGTGGCGCAGCCAAGGGGGTGGTTTTGGGGTTAAAACCCCTCCCAGAGCTAAGAAAGATCACTATAATTGCCGCTTATATGAATCAAAACCAAACTTGATATTTAAACGTTTTGGTGTATTTCGGAATCGACCGCTTTTTAGGTGCGTTCGTAATTATGTAAATACGTAGCACCTATTGTTGTCGCTCAGTCCGTCCGTCTGTCCGTCTGTCTGTCTGTCTGTCTGTCCGTCTGTCTGTCTGTCTGTCCGTCCGCATATAACAACGCAAAAACTACCCAACCGAATCGTTTGAAATTTAAAATACATAATTATTACATAATTTTGTCCAGTCATTTCAAATTTTATGAAAATCGGATGGATAGATCAATTACAAGGACAATCAAAAGATTCCGTGACATTACGGTCAATGGGGAAAAAAGTTTCAAACGCATTTTAATCGTTTGAAATTTATAACGTATATTTATTACATAATTTTGTGGAGTTATTTCAAATTTTATGAAAATCGGATGGATATATCAATTACAGGGACAATCAAAAAGATTCCGTTACATTACGGTCAATGGGGAAAAAAAGTTTCAAATGTATTTTAATGGTGTTACAAATATTTGAACATAACCTAATTGACATGAATCTATGAAATATGTACCAAAAATACATTTTGTACAATCTGTGATGCAAAGAATATTTATTATTAAATTACAGGGCCACACAAATGTATTCCACTAAACAATGTTATACACGGGGAAACTTTGTTTGAGGGGTGTTTTAATTATATTAAACTACTTCACATTTTATGAATAAGATATACGTTAATGAAGTAGAATAAAAATTACTCCTTGCATATTTATAGGAACACAAATATTTCGACCACTATATTGTATCCAAAGTACGCTCTACTATAACAGCAAGGTCTGAATATTTTTAAAACTTCGTTATCGTACGAACGCATCTCATTTGCTACGCTTCACGTGCAATTTCCAACTTGTTTTTTTTTTTGTCAGTGTTGAGGCCTTAGTATTCAGGGGGTGGAAGTTCTGAACTGACATCTACTGCTGTATTCATATCGAATGAAAACAAATTACATTACTATAAAAATTTTAATACAATAAGTATAACTGTCAATTAAAAAAAAAATCTGCTTTTGGCTAAATGTTTCAAATTGTCTTTTAGGTTAACAAAAGTCCGGTAAAGGTAAGTTTCCACAAATATATATATATTTTTCATCTACAGTACCGATTCAGTTAATAAAATGAGAAATTATCGACTGTTACCGGAATTTACAAACAACTTTTTAAAAATTGAGAACACCTTAATTTAACCCTTTGTGGCGCAGTGGTTTCATAGTTATACCACTTAATTTTAATTCCCAAACGCCACGTTCGCACCGGAATTTTGTTTTAAAAAATTACGGTTTATTGAATGCGTGAAATATAGCGTTTTCTTATTTACAAATAAAGTTGTTTTCAAATTCCGGTGTCAGTCATTAATTTCAACATTTAAGCAATGAATTTGCCTTGCGCCGCAAAGGGTTAAGCTTTCAATGCGACAGCAAAACTGTGTTAAAATATTACCGGTGCCGTTTGCAAGTTTGCAATTAAAAGTAGGTGTCCCGGATTGGGCACAGTGTGCCGGAAAGGGTTAAGTGAATCTTAAAGTTAACTTTCAACGATAAATCGAAAGTTTGTTATCTGAAAATGCAGAGAGTTAGTTCTACAACGTGAAGGGCTTTATTGTAATTAATTATTAACAGCAATACTTATTATTAGGAATGATAACAATAATAATAATTTTTAATTTGAGATGTAGAAGAAGAAGCATCTTCATTGCTTTGAGATAAAGAAAGAGTGGAAAATGTATTTCTTTCAAATTTAATTAGTCTTTTATTTTCTAAAGCAGCTTATTTTGCTAACGGGCCTTTTCACCATTCTTTTACTTTTTAGAATTTTATTTTTATTTTTCAAACTTGATAATTTCTTTTTAAAATGGAGACAGGTGTTAAAGTAAATGCTTAAAGTACATGAAAGAAAAAAAAAAATTGGTCGTGCATTTTGCCCAATAATATAATATGTAAATGCCATTTAAAATTGGCTTGGAACGGAAATTGTCAAGTCCGTTAGCGTACAAAATTACAGAAAATACTCAGCTTTAAATTTACTAAATTTCCTAAAATCAACTTACTTTGAAGTGACTTATGTGACTAAATTTTAAAACATAATATTTATCAATAATATTTAAATTGAAATGACAGACAATTTTAACCACAAGATTTTGATCACGTAAAAATTATACAAGAACTTTTTCTAATAATTACAGTATATATTCAGTAAATTATTAGACTTTAAGGAAATTGCATATTTGTTCGTTAGTTGAATAAAAATGTAAAAGTAACTAGTCGTTGGGGGCCACCGTAATACTTACCCATCATGGATATGTATATGAAAATAAAACATGTGAAACTATTTATACAATGCATTGCAATTCATAAACAAAATTTAAATATTGTTAATATACATAGTAATGCTATATTAAAGAACTGCTGATGTACCAATTTCGACAAATTATATAAAACGCCAAACTACTCAAGTAGTACCGAACTGCGTAAAAGAAACATCCTT
The DNA here is from genome assembly GCA_964019185.1 of Maratus speculifer. Classification (NCBI taxonomy): domain Eukaryota; kingdom Metazoa; phylum Arthropoda; class Arachnida; order Araneae; family Salticidae; genus Maratus; species Maratus speculifer. The sequence continues at coordinate 9,200 of CAXHSM010000135.1, read as the reverse complement.
ATAACTCCAAAAATAATAATTCTATTAACTAACAATTAACTGCGTCGGATTAAGCGCCTCATTTCCAATTAAAATATACTTCTGAATTGAAATTTGAATGAAATACAGGGTCATGAAAAATCGAAGAATGTGGAAAACAAGATTACAAATATCTCGGCAACTAATAATTCGATCGACTTCGTTCTATATGCAAAATGTGTGTTATTTTATTGCCTTTTACGTCCATTCCTCAGAACAAAAAAATTCGAACATTTTTATATACCTTTCATCAGAACGAATTTTTCGAGAGTCCGAAAAAAATAGTTCCGGATAATCGAGGTTGCTGATATTAAATAGGGTTCGTCCCATTCTTAGATACTAACTACATACAAAATTTCAAGTCTCTATCTCAATTTGTTCGGGAGATAGAGCGTTTACAGACAGACAGACAGACAGACAGGCAGACGGACGGCAAAATTTTTTTCCTAAAAGTATGTTTTTCGGAATCTCCACTATCTAAAACGTGTAAATCCGTCAAAAAATTTTTTTCGATTTTCAAAACGATTGCAAGACTTACCCTATACTACGTATGATGGGTAAGTAAAATGATGAAAAAGAGATAATTATTGAAAAACCGTGCGATAACGGACTTAACATTCTGTTGAAAATGGCCGTAACACGCAATGAAAAGCGACATTGTAGCTAGTTGGGAATGTCTGATGCATGAAGACCCAACTAGTACATGTTTAGTTGATGCAACTTGCATTTTCGCCGTTCCCAAACGATGTATCCAAAATAACAAAATGTTGCATGCATGAGGACTTTGACTGAAATTCTCTCTGCACGAAATCTGTACAGGCAGGCCCTTATTACCAAATGGGCAAATCGGGACTTTGACCGTGGGCCCCGGAGCTAAAGGGGCCCCCAAATCCTTACGTTAAAATATAAAATGTTTACTTTCTCTTCCCAATTCAAACTCTTCCATATGTTGAAGTTATTAAATTCATCTTAAAGTAATATAACAAATCGTTAAAGTTACATAAAAGAGTTTTGTTCTGTACTAAGATTAAAAAAAAAAGGGGCGGGGGTGTACTTTTAATGTTTAAATCTTTATTGTTTTAAAATATTTCTGGGCATTTCGTGAATTTATTATTGAAATATATATATATATCGATATTTTAATCCTTACTTTCCAAAACTCTTTAAATGGCAAAAGATATTTGTTTTTAGAATGAGAATTTATAAAATTTTCATTTATTTTTAGTGTTATTTATATTCATTTTATATCCATTTTTTGTCACAAAACACAAGTTTAAAAACTTTTTAATGTTTTAAAAATTCCATGCCAATTTTTGGTAATTTTACAGTAAAAAACGATAATCCTTCTTCTACTTCCCCCTCCCCCCCGCCCCTTCCTCAACGCTTCACAAAGTAAAAGATATTTCAAAATTAAAAAAAAGCAGGGCATTTTCCTTTTTTCCTTTTTTTTAATTATTTGGAAAATAGTTGTTGTTCTAGGTAGAGAATTGGGAAATCTGCCCTTTTTATTGGTTGAATTTCGCAACTTATTTTATTTTATTCATTTTCTGATTGATTTATGTTTAGTATCCAATTCTTTGCGTGGCCCTGTGTATCATTTTATCTATATTCTGCAAACATTTCTTAGTAAATTTAATGCAGTTCAGTGTAAAAATCCATAGCTTATTTAAGAACCACCTTTAAGTAATTTACGCTCATATTCAGTAACGTTGGCGAGCTCTTTTGGGTAGCCCTGTACATTAACTATAGCATTTATACACACCATACTTGTGTTTTTTATTTTATTTATTTTCTGATTGATCCATCTTCAATGTCCAAAAATGGAGTACATCTATTGCCACGATGACAAAAAAATAATGAAAACTTTAAAAAATATTAATAATTTCAAAACAAATTGTATTAAAGATTTTAAACAAATTTCTAAATAAAGCGTGTCGAAACTTAAACCCTTTAATGTATCATTTTTTATTTTATTCGGAAAAAATTTGTATTTGAGTCTATTTTTTGAAAATTAACCTCTAGAAAAAAATTAAAATGTTTATTTTAATTTCTGTTAGACATAACGTCAATCGTGAGTTACGTAACTAAATTTGCTGAAAAAAAAGATAATTGTAAATAATGTACTTGTTTTAAAATGTTTACACCGTTCAATAACAACTATTCAACAATATAATAAATTTAATTATGCTTTTAACAATTTAATTACGCTTTTTGCAAAAACAATGAGTGTTTTATACAAAAAAAAAAAAAAAAAAAAAAAAAAAAAAAAAATTGTCAAGCATACTGCAAGCAGTATCAAGAAAATAACGTTGTCAGTTGTCATTTCGAAGCAATAATAATAAAACATATTCCCTGACCTTAAACGCATGTTATCAAACGTAACACAGGAGATCAATTTCCACAAAAATCAAAGCCTCGTATCCCAAAGCAAACATCATGCTTCAGATTCGTTCAATGCAGTTAACAATTAAGATCTTTCAGGTGAAAAGTGCGAAATGATTTATTACGCCAGGGACAAACGTCAGCATTGCATTTAAGGACCAGATACATAGCACTAACTTCTTGCGGTTAGGCGTCTCTGTTTTTGATCTTTCGTGTCGGCGCTTTGATGAATAAATTGCTTCTTCAGTGAACTTTTTTGAACTTCAAGAGAGAAATCGAACTCGAAATCAGTTGACGACTTTAAAACTGAAGATGGGGTAGATAAAACTTTCCCTTCCTTTGTCAATTTGGTAGGGTCAGTCCCTCAAAAGTCATTTAAAGAGGTCTCACATTAGTTCCGTTCGGCACAAAGGTAGATTTATCACTCTTTTAGTGTAATAAAAAGTAGTGCTGTTTGCCCGCAACCGTAGTAACATGAACTTATTTTCTTTTAACGTTACAGCGGCACCATGAAATTGTAACCGTACATGATTAGATCTGTTTCGAATATCACCGGTCAATTCCAAATTAGACCTTTTTACATTTACCATTTTCTCGTCGTATTTTATGATCTGAGTGTTTAAATAAATATTCTGTATTTCCATTTATTCTTGAACATATTCATCTATTCAATTTTGAAAGGCATCTTTTCCCTTTGATGTTCAACATTCTCTAGAATAAACAGAGAAAGTGGTACTTAAAAAAAAAAAAAAAAAAAAAAAAAAAAATTACTCCCCAACGACAATATTTCAATGTGAGCACAATTTAATATTTTTATTTTGTTTATTATTTCTGAATGATATACACAAAAAATGCTGTGATTTAACCGAAATCATAGTATTTATTTTTGAATTCTAGAATTTAATTTTGACAAATTACATTAAAAGATCATATTAAAATTAAAACTTAATAAATCTCGGAATTGGCGTTTTGTATTTTGTTTTTTTATGTGGAAATTATATCTTCATACGGTTCATTTTAGAAATTGGTGTGGAAAATTATTGCTTCGAATATGTTGCCGAAATTTTAATTTAATCGATTGAATTACAGTAAAACCTCCATAACGGACACTCCCGAATAGCGGACACCTCTATTTAACGGACAGTTTTCCCATCCCCACTCCCAAAACCTAAATTTTTGTATGTTTAACCTCTGAATAACGGACATTCCGAATAGCGGACACTTTATTCGGCGATAAAGGATGTAAAAATATGTTTTAAAGAGAAAAAAAAAAAGCATAAAGGCCTCTGAATTTATCAGGACAACGTGTCACAAATTTTGTGATCACAGAAAAATGTAGATAAAGAGCTGGGGACTCCTCCCCCCCTCCTACGTTCAGTGCTAAATTCAGGGTGTTGCCCGGGAGGAATATCTCCCAGAGCATTGAAATGTTACCCAAGAATATTTTGAGATTGTATTCTTTTAAAGGTCAAAAAGTGCAATCCTTCCCTGCCCGCCCGGAACTCTACAATGTCCAATAATATCACATAGAAAAACAAATTACATTTAATCGCAAGCAACAGTAAACTTTTGTAACAGATTATTTCGCGCGAATATAATTAACAGTGGATAAAAGTGTGCACAAATTTATTTCAATTTTATTGATTAAAAAATAATTTTAATTTATGACTAATTATATAATAGAGGTTTTAGGATATATAAAAGTAAATTAATGAAACATTAAGCATTTCTTAGCAATTTTTGAATCTCTTAGGTTTTCCCAATAGCGGACACCTCCGAATAGCGGACAATTTCTGCGTTCCTGAGGTGTCCGTTATTTAGAGGTTTTACTGTATTGACTTTCTAATTGGAGCAATCTTATTTTGCAAAGCTATAACACCATAATCATCAATGTCTGCTACAATTAAAACTTTCAAAGCTAAAATTTCTGAAATGAAGCAAATTCGTAAGATGTTTTTTTTTTATTATTAATAAAATGCAAATATTGTCCTAATCTTACTGTGGATTCCCAAAATCATCTCACGGATCACAGATGCATGTTGAGTGAGGGAAGTACTGAGTATTGACCCCCCTCCCCCCCCCCCCCCCTTCTGCACTGTTTTAGGAAAGGCGAATTGTTTTCCAAGATCTACTTTTAGAAAACCTGCTATCCTTAAACGTTGGATTTTTTTTTTTTTGGGGGGGGGGGGCAGCGGTTGTGGTCGCTGGCCTCAATAGTGATGAAGTAAATAAGGCGTCACCACACTTAAACACTTTAAAGAATGTGTTTTTTTTTTTTTTTTTTTTTTTTTTTTTTTTTTTTTTCTTTGTGTAGAAATAATCATATTCAAGTCTATTTTTTGAAAATTATCCTCTCAAAAAATAGTGAAAACGTTTATTTTAATTTCTGTTGGACGTAATGTCAGTCCAGTGTTACCTAACAAATATTGCTGAAAAAAAATATATAATTTGAAATTACATATTTGCTTTAAAGTATTTACACTGTACAATAACAATTTTTTCAATGATATAATAAATTTAATTAAGCTTTTAACAATTTGCGGAATTAATGACTGTTTTATACAGAAAAAAAAGTCAAGCATATAGCAAGTAGCATCAACGAAATAATGTTGCAACATCGACGAATAATAATTAAATATGTATATATGTTCCCCGACCCTAAATTCATGTTATCAAACATAAGACAAGAGATCAACTTCGATAAAGATCAAAGCATCACATTGCAAAGCAAACATCATGATCCAGATTCGTTCAATGCAGTTAACAATTAAAATCCTTGGGGTGAAATAGCGCGAAATGATTTATTATCGCAGGGGGAAACATCAGCATTGAATCGAATAAAGTTCTTCTATAGTGCCAGCTACTTCCTGACCAAAGAAAATAGATCACTGTGAATTGGACAAATAATATGCAATACAGTGAAGCTTTAATAGGATTCTACTGAGCCGTTCTTTTTCTCTTCTACCAGAATTGGCGATTTAGCGCTCATATATTTAATACCAGTATCCTGGTTATGGCGCCAAGCAGTTCACCCTGTAATGCAGCTTTGCTGTTTCGCATATTTTTATTTTATTTTTTGTCGAAAGCTGTTCACGTTACGTCTACGGAAGTTACGCTTCTTCTTGGCCTGCAGTGCAGAGTGCAGACTTGAAACGATTCAATGAGGCAAACATTTCTGTTTTGTCTCTCTCGCATACGCCTGCTCAATTTTTATTATGCAACAATATTCCGCTAGGGAATTTCACTTGATCAAGACGTATTCCACATCCCGAGTGGCTACCTAACTTGCTTAAAATATAAATACAAATTTATTTTTAAATTTTTCTGACATAAATGTGATTTTTAAGTAATACATTACTTCAAAGAACTCCTTATTTCATGTTGTACTACAGCCAAACTGGCTTCTTCACCATCCTTATACGGCCTTCACAATCACCCCTTAGTTTCAAAATCTTAAAATTACTACAGTCGCTGGTAGATAATGTGAATACAGACTGCAAATAATGATTATTAGATGTTACTTTTATACACAAAAATGCGAATAACGTCGCTGCATATGCTTTATAAAAGGTATAGATAATGTACGTATATTTTGTCTCGATGTTTTGTATACTAAAAACACTAAAACGGAAAGATATAAAGATAAAATACATAAATTCAATGCTTTAATCATAAGCAATAAAAAATACAGTCGACTCTCGTTAATTCGAAATAGGATAAATCGAATCTTCTCTTAATTCGGACTAAACATGAAGTTCCGAAAATTTCAAGGGCAGGATATCGTTAAAGGTTTTTGTTATTCGAACTCATTTTCTCTTGGCTTCTTTTAATTCGAACTGACGAGAATTCCAAATTTTCCTTTTTGCTTACTTTACATAGATTTCAGATCCTTAAAATAAGTTTCTTTCATTTTTGTCAGAATTGTTCTAAAATTAGTACACATATAAACCTATTCATTTGATACCTGCTTTTTTAATGCCTCGTTTGTCCATCAATGACACCTCTAACTCTTCTTTCATTGTTCTTGTTCCTAACTCCTTAATTAGTTTATGCATTTATATCAAAGTTCGCACACTCCTTGGAATTTCAAAGGAGTCTGGCACCAGTATTAAAAATAAGAAAATTTAGATTTAATTTTTAAACCACAACATTCGAAACCCCCAACTTCATTCACCGATTTTACGATATTCTTCTGCAGTGAAAGACTTCGAAAATATTCTTAAAATTTAGTGGTAGAAATGTGCAAACCCTGACTTATATCTTTCAATTTAATATTATGTGATATTCTACTGATAACGGCCGAAATAAATTTGAAAAATACTATAAACAATAATGCCTTTGTAATAGTACCAATTTAAGCACGTTTTCCTCTCATACTTTCTATAATTCGAACTCTTGATAATTCGAACATTTCTTGTGGTCCCGAAGAGTTCGAATTAACGAGAGTCGACTGTATATTAAATAACAAGCTAGAAAACCATGGAAATCAAGTTTGACCATGGTTGTACAGTAGATGGGTGTAATACAATACAATTCAAATATACGAAACATGTCGCTGTAAATGCTTCATAAAGGGTATAGATTATGTACGTATATTTTGTTTCAGTGTTTTATATACTAAAGACAGGAGAAATGAAATATTGGAAGATAAAATAAATAAATACAATGGCTTTAAGCATAACAATTAAAAATATATTAAATAACACGCTGATATAACATGAAAATCCAGTTTGGTCGTGGTTGTACAATAGATGGGTGTAATACAATGCAAGCTGTATATTAAAGCATGCTTCTAGTTGTTAGCAGTCAACTTCCAAATTCTTCTCACCATTGGGCCTATTTTGCGAATTTGGCCGATGACTTCGTGAATTGTCAAGGAATCTTGGCAGAACGCTCTAAAACTGCATTCTTCGAGAAGACTATCAATTTTCGCCCGCTGCGCTGGTCGATAAAGGAATTTTGAAACGGGCAAAATACACCTAGTATAGATTTAGAAAAAATATATATATATATTTATTTAAACAATTCTTTTTCGATCCAGAAATTTTATTAAATAAAATTTAACTTTTTATATCGCCGTAAGTATTTGGCTTCAATTACTAAATTAAATTTCTGGGTCGAAAAGGAATTGTTAGATCCGCAGATTATACTCAGGAAATTACGGTAAACATCCATGATTGTTGCCTTATTCAAATAATCTTACATTATTCCGTTCAAAGTTGGTGTTGATAACATAATGGAAACCTTTATAATGCCTTTAACCCTTTCCGGCACGGGCAAGATCTATACTAAAATGAGAAATTATCGACTAACACCGGAATTCACAAACGAATTTTTTAAATATTTTGAATTCCTTAATTTAACCTTTTATTGTAAAAGTAAAATTTTACTAAAATATTACTGGTGCCGTTTGCAAGTTTGGAATTAAAATTAAGCATCCCAGACCGGGCACAGTGTGCCGGAAAGGGTTAAAATGACTGAAATACCTATATTCGCCCCCCCCCTTTTTTTTTTTTAGGTGAATTATTTTGAATTTCCCGCTTCTACCTAAACCTGCTGCTGAGATATGATGAATATGATAAGTTGTATTTTAAGGATGTTGGTAGTAGTTAATAGTCAGTTCCCGAATTCTTCTCGCCAATGGGGAACATTTTGCGGATTGGCCCGGGGAATTCGAGAACTCGCTAAGAATCTTGGCAGAGCCAACTAAAACTGCATTCTTAGAGAAGATAAGGGATGGCTCCCCTATCGGTGAGTTATCTATATCTGTTCACGAAATACTGATGTCCCCCCCCTTTCAGAAAACTCCTCTTTACGATATTTATTTTTATTAAGATTTATAAATGAATTAATTACCTTTTGTATCTCTTTATCTATCACTTTCTGATTATTATTATAATGTTTTAATACATTTTTCTGACAAACTTATAAAATAAAAATAAGTAATTTTGTCGATTATGAAATAATTTTATTATTTATTTGACAGCAAATATTATTTATAAATGTAGTCGAAAAGTACTCGCGGCTGTTTACCAAATACTAAATATCCTGCCTCTTTCCCTCAGAGAACGCCCCTTTACGACATTTATGTTTATTGAGATACATAAATGAATTAATTAGTGTTGTATCACTTTTATCTATTCTTTACTATTTATTATAACAGTATTTTAGTGAATTTTTGTAACGAACTTACAAAACAAAGACAAGGACATTTTTCGTTTATGAATTATATTTATTAATTTTTTGACTGCAAATATTATCTAGTAATATATTTGAAACTTATTTGTGTCTGTTTACAAAATTCTAAATATCTCTCCCCCCCCCCCCCCATCAGAAAACTCCCCTTTTCTATATTTTTGTTTATTGAGGTACATAAATGAATTAATTAGTGTTGTATCTCTTTTATCTATTCTTTTCTGCCTATTATTAGAATATTTTAGTGCATTTTTGTAACCAACAACTATACACAAAACTATGTACAAAATAAAAACAAATAGGGTAACATCCCCAGTAATTGGCACATTAAGAATTTGTCTTTAAACATACTTCAATTTTCATTACAAAGAAATACGATATTTACTTGGAAATATTTTTAAATCAAAGAATGCATATCTGTGCATCTATTTTGCCCACTAAAAGCAAAATAAATTGAAGAAGTATTTTTATAAAAATATATTTGTAAAAAGTTGCTGAAATCACCAGTAATTGGCACCTAGAGCACCAATGTATGACACCTTGTGATCCAGTAATTGGCACATGTTTATATTTTAAAAAAAACTTTAAATTTTGCGTTGGGTTTA
>CAXHSM010000133.1:297100-355100 GCA_964019185.1 Maratus speculifer | reverse complement strand
TTTCTGAATTTTTGCTGCTTAAAAATAACAACTTCAAAACATAAAAAAAGATTAACAGCATGTATGAAAATAAAAGAAAGTTTTAATAAAAATAAAACTGTGCGTGGAGGCTCGAGGGTTTTTCATTCTTTTAATAATAAGCTAAGCGATAAATTACATGATTAAATAAGCATATTAAGATAATTGGCATATACGGACACAATAAATAAAATATAAAATTCTCAATGAAAGAAAAAAACTAGATATAAGAACATTAGGCAACTTTATTAATGAGCAAACGTGTTGGCTATTTATTATTATTAATATTTTGTAACACATGTTAAAAATATCAATAACAGATAAAAATTTTATTCAAAATCTACTTGATAATTAATAATAATAAAGATAATAAACAATAAAATAAATAAATTAAGATAAGGTTAGGGAAATTAGCACGTGGAACATTGATAAAGAAATAATAAAATATATATAAGAAAAAAAATTAAGTTGAACAATCTTACTTTTAACTAGAACAACATGAGAAATAAATTACATAATAATAATAAACTGAATTGAAAACTTCAAAAAAATAATAATAATAAATAAAAATAACAGCTTGCAACAAAACGAAAACACACAAAAGAGCAATGGCAATCAGCAAAAGCCTCATAGCGGCTGGTGAGTTAGTTACCTGAGCATTGTAGCCAAGACAAAAATATCGCCAAGTTAGTTACCAATGAGCTCGCCAATGAGAATTGTCACTAACTTGTCCTATGTCTCCATTCTGCAAAACTCGTATTTCACAGGTCTAAAAGTTGAGAGATTTCATTACTGCTTTATCAAATTCTATTTGCAAATCGCATGGCAAATTCATCACAACGAGACAGTGAATCAGTGTCAACAGACGTCACACCCTAGCAACTAACTTCACAATCTGGTGGGCATTATGATTGCCGACTAGATTCTTTCTATTTTGATTGGTTGAATGATAATACTACTTGATAAATTGAGGGCTTTGATTGGTCAGGCAAAATATAGAAGGATGATAAAAAAGTTATTTGCTAAACATACTTTTTATGAAAAACTTTTTAAAATCCATATAGATGAATTAGTTAAAAAGAAAAAAGGTAAAACTTTCATATGGAATTAATTCAACATAAGATTTGGGGCCCCCTGTTTTCTCAATTTCGGGCCCCTTCAAAATTTTTCTAGGGGAAGCACGTGCTTCTCGTGCCTATTCGGTAATCAAGGCCTGGCCGTGTTCCATTTCATGAAGATATCGCCGTACGACGCGAGTCTTGTAATTTACTTTGGCGCTGATAATTATTCCTTGGTTCACTGGCTGGGTAACACTAATCAAATTTGGAGGTAGAAACTATTACTTGACATTATTCAGGTCTTAGTTATCTTTTGGATGCGCAGGGCGATTGTCCACAAGCTATAACACGTGGCGCGATTATTTTCTAATACGCTGATCAAAATTACGAAGCCATGCTGTAAATGTTGCCCGTCATCCATGCTCTACGCTGACTTTCGTGTATGCAGGGGAAATTCTTGGCATTTTTAAAGAATGCAGAGTTGCGCGATTTCCCTATGGCCAGCAGCTTTATCTGATCCATCAGAGTTCGCACCGAGCAGAATACAGCTCATATTCAAAATATTAGAATAATTACCTTTTTCTTAGAAATTGAAAATATCGTTTGGTAATTTAATGTCTTTTAATGAAAATATGCAAACGATATTTTTATTAAGAACTTATTGTTGATTAAACTTACTTGTTATCTTAAATTTAAATCCTTTTTGAAAAGATTAATTGCAAAAAAAATTATTTTGAAAAGTCAAAATATTAGAATATTTATTCAAGTGGTTCAAAATATTAGAATATTTCACATTAATTCTCCTTTAATTATTACCAATTCTTAACTAGTGCCATCACTGATTAAATTCAGACTATTTTATTTAAAATCAGTATTCTTTTTTGCAGTTTGTTTCTTTTTCGTCTTAAAATGAACCGTGTGAGTGATATTCCTGAATCTACTAAACTTCGTATGGTTGATTTGTATCGGCACGGTAAAAATCAATGTTTTATAGCAAATTATTTACATTGTTCGCAATCAAGCGTTAGTAAAATACTAACACAATATTGAAAAATTGGAAAATTTCAAAATAATCGCCAAAATGGTGGCCGAAAACCAAAAACATCTGCTAGAGATGACAGGAAACTGAAGCGTATAGTTAAGAAAAACCGTTTTAAAAGTGTGCGATTCTTGCACCGAAAATGGAAAGAAGAAAGAGTTGAAGTTTCTACATCGACAACATTAAGACGTCTCCATAAATTTAAATTTGAATCTCGTGTACCGAAAACAAAATCTCTCATGACTGCAAGACAAAAGCGTATAAGATTGAATTGGTGTAAATCAAGACGTTTATGGAGCAATGAAGATTGGAAAAATATATTATTTAGTGATGAAAGTATGTTTTGTGTTTCATATGGTAATCAAGGTATTCGAGTTTGGAGAATGAAGCAAGAAGCATTTGATAAAGAATGCCTTAAACGTTCCGTAAAATTTGCTGCTAGTGTCATGGTTTGGGGTTGTATGAGTGCAGAAGGACCTGGAAAGTTATGCATTGTCTACGAAAAGGTTAACTCTCTGATATATCAAGAACGTTTAGAATATTACATGATTCCATCATCAGAAGATTTATTTGAAGATGATTTCATCTTTTAACAAGATTTAGCGTCCCCGCATACCTCGGTGTCAACTAAGAATTGGCTCCGCCAACGCAACATAAGGTACTTCCTTGGCCACCAAATTCACCAGATCTTAATCCCATCGAAAACTTATGGTGTATAATGAAGAAAAAACTTCAAGAAAATCCTCCTTCAAGCAAAACTGAGTTAGTGGCACGTATAAAGTCTATTTGGGCTAATATTGATAGAAATGTTTGTAAACACCTTGTATATAGTATGCAAGATCGATTGTACGCTGTTATGAAAGCTAAAGGGGATGCTACAAAATATTAACTACCATTTACTTCATATTCATAAGGTAATATTGTTGCGTAAAATAAAATATTCTAATATTTTGAACCAATCTAAATTTTATTCTAATATTCTGGTGTGTTTAAGGAAGCTGTATACCTAATTTCTTGTGCTGTATTTTATATTTTATAAATGTTAAAATCTTATCTAAACATTCCAGATTTAATTTATAAGAAATTTAATTGCATTTACTTAGTATAAAAAATAAATAAATGACAAATAATTTTTTCTTATTACTTTTTCTCGATTATTCTAATATTTTGAATATGAGCTGTAGTAAAACGCTCTTTGCTGAATTTGCCGCCATGACATGTTTCTCCATTCATCTCCATTGTTTTATTGTATGTCATTTTGTAAAAAAGCCCAAATTTGTCCACTTGAATAATTTTTTACAAGCTGCGGAAAAACATTAATTTTCCAACAGTGAACATCTTCAATCTTGACTGCAGCTGACTCACCGCACACTTGCTTGAATTTTATGCCGTACCGAGTTTTAAATCGATCCAGCCATCCATTTGAGGCATTAAAATCTAGCAATCCCATTTTTGCTGCGATTTCAGAAGCTTTTTCTTGTATTAACAAGCCACTTATTGGGATATTCGTAGAGCGCGCTTTAACAAACCACTCGTGAACGGCCTTTTCCATGTCCTCAAACTTAGCGGTTTTTATTAGCCTCCGATGCTATTTCTTTCAGACAAGCTAAAAATGTCGTGTCATCAGCCCTGAATTTTCTACTCAACCGATTTTGATAATTATTTTTTTAAATGAAAGCTATTTATTTGTAGTTGTGCCTATTTTAGTTATTTTTTAATTTATTTCCATTTTTATATTTTATTTTTAATTTTAAATGCTTTTTACAACATCTCTTCAAAATGGTGACAACTCAGTTTAGCTTTTCTCTCGATAATAAAAATTTATTTTTCAAAATGATTGCATATAATTATGCACTAATTGAGGTAAAAAAAATATATTTACTGAGAAATAATATTAATAATGTAAATAAAATGAATATTTTATCATAAATGAAAATAATTTATGATAAAAATTAATGTCTAAAGCAAAATAAGAAAAATTTCAAATGAGGTGTCATTCAGCAACCAGATAAATGGGAATTACAATATTATTACAGATGCCTTTTTCATATTACTAATAACAGTAACTTTTAAAAAACATTTGAAGAGAAAATGACGTCACTATTTAAAACATCGCATTTTTACTCATAACGAACGATATTATGTACTACTCTGTTATCCCGTCGACCAATTTCGCCAAATTATACAAGTCGCCAAACTAATAGCCAAATTATAAATATTGATATATTTTTTATTTTAAATAACGAAAAAACAAATAATTATTAGAATATTAATAAAAAGTCGAAATAAAAATCACTTAATGACATTTTAAGCATATGAATCGTATTTAATGTCATTGAATGTGACATTCACGATCATCCATTATTAGCATTTAACCTTATAGTTTGGCGATAATTTTTTGGTCGATGGGATAACCTGGTAGTACCCGATATTACATTTCAATATTTCTTTTCATTATGGATACTGAGATTGAGGTTTTACTTTCAGATGGCTTCAGTTAGTAAAAATAATGTCACAGTAAAAAAAATTAAGTATTTTTTTGTGAATTCATATAAAATAAACTTTCTGGATTTCGCGAGCACTCAGATTACAGTTTTAACTGAAGATGTGCGAATATTTGCATGCAAAATTGTAACTGGCAAACTTGACATTTAGTTTGTAGATATATTTATTATATATTGATTCAATAATGCTTTTTGATAAACTTTTGCTTTTTTTTAAACCAAATCGATCGGGTCTTTTAAACATTTCATTCGACGGGATTCCACTCGTTTTATTGTTAAATTGCATTTCTTTTTACTCAGAGTCTATAAAAAAGCATTTAAACTAAAGAAAAAAATCCGTTTTTGATGAGTCTAGTCAATGAAGAAGTAGCACGTCTAATTGTATCTCTTTATTATTCCGCAATTCCAATGTCTCAGAGAGAAATTGCTATTCAATTGGGTATTTCACGCCGTTCTGTTTGCTATTATACTGATAAACACAAGAAAAATGAAGTTAGTTCATTGTAATCTAAACGGGGTCGCCCTTCTAAAAAAATTTTTTTATTTTTATTTTTTTTTTTTTTTTTTTATCGGAGGCGAAATTGAATTCTGCAATGGCAGAATCTACATTCAACTTGTCTTTTTAATTTTTTTAAATAAGTTGAAAATTGGAAGAGATGACATTTTTTTTTCTGCGTAAAAAAAAAAAAAAAAAAACTATGCTGATTAGTTATTTTCGGTATGAGTTTGTCTTTCTCTTTCCTTAATGAAACAGACGAGACGAGACATTTAACTTTTTCAAGAACGGTGGCTACACAGTGTGACTACTATATATTTTAATTCATTTAAAAAAAACAAAAAAGCTGACAAACGCATTACTAATATGTTGCTTTCACAGTGAAAGCGTAAAAAAGCAGGATTTTATTTTCTGAAAAATTCCTTCTGGTAGCAGTCATCATTTTATAATTTTACGAACCGAATTTTTCTGCCCCTGAAAGAATTAATGGAAATGTGTATCGGCAAAATCATAAAGCAAAATTTTCTGTTTTCTTTTTTACTTGTATTTTTGTTCTTTGTTCCTCCAACCACAGCTTGGTTAACCCTTTCCGGCACACTGTGCCCGGTCTGGGATACCTAATTTTAATTCCAAACTTGCTATCGGCACCAATAATATTTTAGTAAAATTTTGCTTTTACCATAAAAGCTTAAAGTAGAGGTTTCAAAATACCTAAAAAATTCGTTTGTGAATTCCGGTGTCAATCGATAATTACTCATTTTCTTAACAGATTTTGGCCGTGCCGGAAAGGGTTAACGATGGCATTCCTATTCTTTAACAAAACCCTTAAAGTTGACTTAGGCATGCGTTTTACTTTGGCGAATATAAACTTATTTAAGACTGCTTGGGCATCGTATTGATTTATAATTTGATACTTCTCATTGATGCAGAGAAACTTTCGTTTAGTATGTTTTGTTTCTTCCGCCGTAGTTTAGAATAGATTATAAAAGCATAGAGAGATATCGTAGACTAGATAATACTGGGAGCGACAACCGATTCTCTTCTTTTAAAAATATCACAGCACCGATGAAACATCGTTTGGAAAGACTCACGTGATTAAACTGCGATTGTAGCACATGCTCCATCTATCGGTTCTACAGTTCTAATTTAAGAAGGGGGGGGGCACATCAGTTCTTAATTATGGGGAAAAGTTCTTTTCATTTTGCTCAGCCCGCGCCCGCGATGAATGGACCTTACATGAACTTCGAATTTGTATGATTTTATAAATTTAATTCCCTTTTTGTCTACATTTATATTTTTAAATGACAAAAATCACAAGAAAAGTATTGAATTGAAGGTACATTCTGCTTTGCGTAACTTGATTTTTTGAGCCAGTGCGTACGGAAACGGTATAGAGCGAAACCATGACAAAACCTCCAGTTTTTACTAATTTCAAAAATTTTTGCATGAATTATTTTTTCATTTAAATATTCTTAAAATATTAAAAATGAACTTATAATAAGTTAAATAATTGTTTAAATAATTGACGTATGAAATGCTTGGGAAAATACTTCATCAAAAAACTCGTATGTTTAGAACTAAGCTCATTCGCGTATTAAACATAGGTTTTCTTTCTAGGGACTGATAAAATTTCGCGTATTAACCATTCGCGTATTAAAGGAGGTTTTTTTATATGCGTAATATAGGAGTATTTCAAGGGGCCAAAGAAAATTCGCGTATTAAGCGGGGCGCGTATTAACGGGGTTTGACTGTACTTCTATATTTCAATTAATAATAATAGACATTGTTAGGATGATCATAATGAGGCCTATATTATTCAACATTAATAGCCCTAGACCACTGATAAAGCAAGCAAGAAAAATCAAGCGTTAAGCATAAATTATTAAACACTTTCCAGCACTTCATGAAATCTTTTTCAAAACTTCGCTATTTAGGGAAATAGAGTTACAGCTTATAGACAAATATGCATTCAAATACTTTTGAACAGCCCTGTATTGGATCTGTCGGTTGATATATGTACTATATAATGGAGAAACTTACTTTAGCAAAAAAATGCTGAGCAGTTTTAAATTTCTCTTTTAACAATTTATACTAATAGATTGAAATATACTTGCTCTGTAGTTTATCTAGTGCCTTTATTATATGCCAGTATTTAACTAGAAGTTATTTAAAACTAAAACACTTAAAAATACTGAAATCACATTCTCAGAAATTATCAGTCGCAGGTTCCACACATCTAGTACTTTGCGTGGCTCTGTATATCATCTTATCTATATTCTAACATTTCTTAGAAAACAAAATGCAGTTTAACGTAAAATGTATAACTTATTTAAAAACCACATTTAAGTAGTTTACGCTCATATTCAGTAAAGTTTGCAGCATCTGAAAGAATGAACAATCTCTCTCTAAATTGATATATATTTAGTGTTGAATTGAGAGTGTCAGAGAGGGAGGGGGGAGCACTACACTGATAATCTGAAAGTTTGTTTAGTTTAGAAATTCATACATAACAATGTCCCGCCAGCGAAAAAACGCCCGACTTCAATATTGTTGATTTTCAATTTTTGTAGAGCACTTTTAATGAAATGTAAAATTAATATTATCTCCAGTGGCAGCTGAATCCATTTCTTTGTTGCGATTCCTGTGAAGAAATGGCATTTTCAGTTCTATTATTTAACTGGAATGTATCATCCCAGTTATCATCAGAAACTCCAAAAGATTGATCAGGCGCAAATAATATTGTATTGATTTAGCCCTTTTATCATTAGAATGTTTTATGCTCTATGTCCCATATCTGGCACAACACACAAAATTCAAGCTGGTATACTGATTTTTAAGCAACTTTAATTAGAAATATGTGATATACTCAAATGTCTAGAATTTTTTCGTGGGATACTTTCAATATTTTTGGGTGAAAAAGTTGAAGCAAATTCTACTGTCGGGCACGATGCAGACTGAATTTTTTTTATTAGCCTCCGATGCTATTTCTTTCAGACAAGCTAAAAATGTAGTGTCATCAGCCCTGTATTTTCTACTCAACCGATTTTGATAATTATTTTTTTAAATGAAAGCTATTTATTTGTAGTTGTGCCCACTTTAGCTATTTTTTAATTTATTTCCATTTTTATATTTTATTTTTAATTTTAAATGCTTTTTTACGATATTTCTTCAAAATGGTGGCAACTTAGTTTAGCTTTTTTTCTCGATAATAAAAATTTATTTTCCACTATTACTTTCCACAAGTCAAACTTTATTTCATCAGTAAACATGTATTCGCATTTAAAAGAAAAGAGTTAATTGTTTTCGTAGAATTTAACCACAATAAAATGATTGCATATAATTATGCACTAATTGAAGTAAAAAAAAAATATATTTACTGAGAAATAATATTAATAATGTAAATAAAATAACAGAAAATAATTTATGATAAAAATTAATGTCTAAAGCAAAATAAGAAAAATTTCAAATGAGGTGTCATTCAGCAACCATATAAATGGGATTTACAATATTATTACGGACGCCTTTTTCATATTACTAATAAAGTAACTTTTAAAAAACATTTGAAGAGAAAATGACGTCACTATTTAAAACATCGCATTTTTACTCATAACGATATTACATTTCAATATTTCTTTTTATTATGGACACTGAGATTGAGATTTTACTTTCAGATGACTTCAGTTAGTGAAAATAATGTCACAGTAAAAATAAAATTAGTTTTTTTAAAAAAAATAAAACTATTTTTTTGTAAATGCATATAAAATAAAATTTCTGCATTTCGCCGGCACTCAATAACGGATAGGCGGGACTAGCGGAAACGTGTTACATAATTACAATGAAGATGTGCAAATATTTGCATGCAAAATTGTAACTGGCAAACTTGACATTAAATTTGGAAATATATTTATTTCGCCATTTACGTCGATTTCAAGACCTATATGGTCTTAGGTTGTGCAGGTATCGCAGATGGTTAAAATCTAATATTTTTCATGCGTGTTCTTGCTAATATTTTCCAGCAGGGGGTGAAAATATCATTTGGAAGGAATATTTAGTTTAACTGGTTAATTATGTCTTAACTGGCATATGATGAAGGTCTACAAAATTCCCAGTATCTGTGACCTATAAGAATTTAACCAGAAACATTGTCCAAATGTTAGCATTTTCTATTATAATTAACTCTTTGAATTTAATGGTTTAAAGAAATATATAAATATTATACAGACATGCACAAAATAAATCGAATAAATCCAACTGGAGTGAAAAATTAGCCAGAGCCAGGAATCGAGCCTGACTTCACCGCTGGCTAGGCTGTTGCCCTAACCACTGCAATGATTAGAAGTGGTTAGAGCTGCGGCCTAGCTCTCTGACAGTCTTGCAAAAGGGCAAAATTGTAATGTTTTCTCAGCATTTTGTTTTAATTGCTAAAAAAATATGATTCTTTCAAAGTTATAGAAAAATCTTATTTACGAATATGAATGTTATCCTTGAGTGTGTTAATCATTGCACAATGTATTAAAAATCCATTAAATCAACTGAGTTATATCATTTTAATTATTGATTGCATTGCAGTGAAACCTGGAGCTTAGGGAACGTCTATAGATGGGCTTGTCAGTGAGAGGGTTAATACGCTGTGGATCCATGGCCATAGCTAAGGGGGCGCTATGGGTGGCTCACCCCCTCCCCTCGAAAAGATTCCAAGGTCACTAAATGAACTTATCTTCCGAAAATTGAAACGAAATTCTGTTCAAAACACTAATTTAGTTATGAGATACCTTCAGAGTTTTGCAAAATTACTAAACTGTGGCTAAAATAAGTGTTTCTCTTATCCTATTTGTACATATGAAGCTAACATGATGTTTCATTTTGCACATTCAAAATTTTCATCATCCTATAGTTTCCTTAAGATAAATTGAATTTATTTCAACAGTTTAAGGGAGACCCGTAAGAAAAAACCCAAAATTTTTATTATTGATTTTAAAGTAATGAATTTTGGTGCACTACTTAAGAATCTTTTTGTAAGGAATAATTAGCAAAAAAATTCACTTTTTATTAAAAAGTAAATTTTTTATGGGGATTTTTATGATATTTTTTGTCGAAAAATACACTTTTTAAAATTACTATTCCTCATTCAATTTTCAATATTTTGGTATTACTAAAATTTCTTAAATAGTGTTATAGTAAATAGAAAAGAACTAAGGAGAGATATTTTTAATTTTCTATTTTAATCGGCTAAAAAAAAAAAAAAAATACGCATGGTAAATTTCCTTAAATTCGTTATAATTTTCATGTTTGCCAATTTATATAAAATTTTCAGAAATAGTTAAAAAATGTATCTCTCCTTACTTTTGTTGCAAATTTTTTTAAGATTCTAAAAACATAAACACTTTGTTTCTAAATCATTTTACCATTGAGCCTTAGTACTTTGAACTTAGGCAAAATATGAAAAATGTCATTTTCAGGAAAACACGTTTTAAAAGGCCGCTAGTCCTTTAAACTCTACAGTGAGTACAATTTAAAAAGCTCATTTTATACCTGTTCCAAGTGTCCCCGAGTTCCGAAATTTTGCATGGATATTCGCAAATATGTATTTTATCGTTTTCTGAGATAAAAATTTTTTTGAACTTTTGATGATTTTTGACCGAAAATGGGGTACGGGTCTCCCTTAATATGAAACACTAGCTGACCCGCCCGGCGTTGCCCGGGTCCGTATTAACAATATTAAACGAACTTGAAATTTGTATGATTTTATCATTAACTCGAAACATGCAGAAATGCATTGTCTGAAATACGTGGCCACTAACTGTGTGAAAAATCGGTTTAAAAAACAGCTAATGTTAAGCTCTAAAAATACTCAAAATGAGCGATGAAGAAACGCGGGAGGGAATATGTATCCAACGACTGCGTGATTTTCGTGTTAAAGTGTTGATATTTATCAAGAATCACTGTTAAGTCACGTAACTAATAATTTTTTTTTTCACATAGAAATCCCAAGTGAAATATTTTGAATTTCAAACTAATTATATCACTCTTAAATCCAACTATACCATGAATGAAATCGATACTCGCTGGTAGCTAAAATGTTGGTATGTAGTATTATAATTTCAGAGCCATTTAACAAAAGTAAGTGTTATTTTTAATCAAATCATGCGTAATGTTCACTCTATGAATAAATTCCTAACCGTAAACTTTTGTACCGTAACCATAACCTGCCTGTAACCTAACTTTGACTTAACAGTACCTTACCGTAAATTAAATATAACATAAATGTAACCTAGCCTTCACTTTATTGTAACATATCCTTATTCTAACCATAACATAAATGCAATTTAACTTTAACCTAACTTTAACTTAACCGTGACCTAACTGTAACCTAACGGGAAATTAAATATAATCAAAGACTTACCGTAATGTAATTGCAACCTAAATGTTACCAAACCATACATTGGTTTCATGTCCATGGAAATTATTTTGTCTTGTACGGATCTGGTTATGATTCATTAGAACATTTTTGTCGGGTTCAGATTTCGTTCGGTTCAGATTTTAGGTATTTTTTGATATTGAGTTTTAATGTTCGGGTCGTATGCATGTCCATGGAAATTATTTTGCCTTGCTCGGATACAGTTATGGTTCTTTGGAATATTTTTGTCGGGAACAGATTTGTTTCAATTTAGATTTCGGCTTTTTCTTCAAATAGAATTTTTGGGTTCGGGTTTTCTTGCGTGTTCACGGACATTATGCTTCCTTGTTCGAATAACAACATGCTTCACTGGAATATTTTTTCTTCAAGTTCAGATTTGGTTCAGTTCAGATTTCGTGATTTTTTCAAAGAAATTTTTTAGGTTCAGATTCGGTTCATGTGAATGGAAATTTTTTGTCTTATTCAGATCCGGTTACGATTCTTTGGAATATTTTTTATCAGGTTAAATCAGTTATTTGGTTCGATTCAAATTTCAGGTATTTTTTCAAATTGAATTTTTAGGTTCGGATCTCGTTCATGTACACGGAAATTATTTTGTCATACTGGAATCCAGTTATGATTCTTCGAATATTTTGGTCGAATTTAAATGTGGTTTGGGTCAAATTTCAGTTTTTTCAAATCGAATTTTTTAGGTTCGAGTTGGGTTTATGTCCATAGAAATTATTTCGTCTTGCTTGGATTGGGTTATAGTTCTTTGGAATATTTTTGTCAGGTCCAGATTTGGTTCAGTACAGATTTCGGGTTTTTTTCTTCAAATGTAACTGTTGGGTTCGGGTCTTCTTGCATGTTCACGGAAATAATTCTGTCTTGTTCGAATAAGGGCATGCTTCACTGGAATATTTTTGCCAAGTTTAGATTTCGTTCAGTTCGCGATTTTTTCAAAGAAATTTTTTGGGTTCGGATTGTGTTCATGTTCATTGAAATATTTTGTCTTGTTTGGATCCGGTTGCGTTTCTTTGAAATAGTTTTGTCAGATTCAGATTTGGTTCGATTCAAATTTCAGGTATTTTTTGAATGGGAGTTTTAGGTTCGTATCGGGTTCATGTCCACGGAAATTATTTTGTCTTACTCGAATCCGGTTATGGTTCTTTTGAATACTTTGGTCAGATTTAGATGTGGTTTGGGTCAAAGTTCAGGATTTTTCAAACGGAGGTTTTTAGGTTTGAGTCGGGTTTATGACTATGGAAAGTATTTTGTCTTGCTGGGATCGGGTTATAGTTCTCTGGAATATTTTTATCGGTTTCAGATTTTGTTCGGATCATATTTCGAATTTGTTTAAAGAAAATATTTAGGTTCGAGTCAGGTTTCATGCTCACTAAAATTATTTTTCCTTGTTTGGATCGGGTTATGCTTCATCTGAACATTTTTATGGGATTGAGATTTGGTTCGGGTCCGTTATCAAATCCATAGTTTTTTTCAAACAGAATTTTTAGGTTCGGGTCGGGTTTATAGTCACGGAAATTTCGTCTGTCACGGATCGGACTGTGGTCTGTTTTTTTTTTTTTTTAGTTGGAATCGGGTTATGTGTTAATTAGTCTAAAAATTAAGGTTATAATCAGTTTTGCTTCTATTCTTTTTATGGCTATTTCTGATAAATAATTTACTTTGCTATTTGATAATTTATTATGGTGTATGATTCGTTTGCTGATTCGAACAACTGTACGCCAAACAGCTATTTTATTTTTGTTTTAAAAACAAATTAAAAGTTATATTACAATTTTAAATTGAATTGAAAACATTTAAATTTAATCAATGATTAAAAAAAAAAAACTTTTAGAAAAGTGTTGTGTAATGTTTTTTACTGCAACACAGCTAATAGCTCATACATTCTAATGTTCGAAATGCCAAAAATATGCGTAGAACCATTTAGTAAAAAGAAATTAATAGAGTGGCAGTATAATGTCTTGGGGTGACGCAAAAAGTGTAACTCTAAAATCCGCTACATTAAGTCCAAATAAACACCAACAAAACCATGTGCTTTGAAACTCCGATCAATTCAAACTGTTTTAAACCAGCATTTCTTTGTTTTTGTTTTTTACCTTTTAAACTGTTATTGAATAGATGACTAAAATTTCGTTTAAAAAATAACAGTTTGTGCCATTATTCCCTCGTGTAGTACACGATCAGAATGCATGAAAGATACAATTAGATCAATCATAGGCAAGAGTTATTTGATTATTTTTATCATATGACTTTGAAATATCAATATAGAAGCATCATTTAAGACTTTGCTCGAAAAATCAACATTCTTTCGTTAATGTCTTAAAATCGTCTGCACTCTGAAATCTAGATTTTAGATTAATAATAATATTTAAATGTTCATGCATGATTTTAAAAGAATCTTTTCATCACTATACTTTATATATTGACATGGAATTATTAATATGTTGTTAAATCATAAACGTTTTTCATCTACTTTATAAAGTATTAAAAATTTCTGAAAAAAAGAGAAAACTTTTAGTAATACAATTTTTTACTTCAAATCATATGTTTTCAATATTTATTTAATTTAGTTTTGACATTTAATTATTTTTAATTTTCCAATTTCAATTATTTTAAAAGCAAACATTTATTTTAATAAATAATATAATAGAAAAAAAACATTTAAAAAAATTACTATTTCTTCGTAAAATATGCTTCAGCTGTAATTCATTTCTTCCAATCCGTCTTATTAATACAAAATTCATTCTCGTGCTTTATTTTGACACATTAAAATTTCAGCGATAAATGGTTTCATATTGCAAACCTTTTTTTTTTTTTTCGGTTTTCTTCGCCACCACCTATCTTTTTCCTCCATGGCGTACAGCAGCTGTGATAAAAAAAAAAAAATCCTCATTTAAACTGACAGTTTGCCAGTCTATGAATTTTAAAGGTCAGTCTCAGTTTTTTAAATTATTTCTGTGAAAATTTTATGCAACCAACCAACCATAAGAGAATGAAAAGGAAAAAAACTAAAAAAAAGCGATTTTTTATGAGAGTGAGGTTTGGAATTTAATTAATTACTCAGTTAATAAATAGAATTTTGAAATTCTGAGCGTCAGGTGCATCAGGAGAGATATTGGGCTACTCTCAGAAAAATTTTGAGCTTCGTACGTACCGTAGTTTTCGATAAGTATCGCAGACACACACACACACACACAGAGCGATTTGTTATTTTATTAATATAGATAGTACCTACAATGTGAATATGCACCCATTTATCTTTCTGCATCAAAGAGAGAAAAAAAGTTATGAGCCCCCCCCCCTCCCCTATGCATGCCTACATAGTATTGGTATATCTTTTTAACAGATGAATGCAGGCATTACTTATGTGTATGGATGTTTTAAGATCCCGATAAGCAGTCCAAAAATGGTCACATTTAAAGCAGCACGAAAGATCTTTTTTTAACCAATGAATGAAAAGTAATACATTTTTTTGTTACACTCACACATTCTTATTAGGGATGCACCGAATAGTGATTTTGGCCGAATACCGAATATTCGGCCGACAGATGAACCGAATAGCGAATATTCGACTAGCCAAATAGTAAATGATAGGCCGAATACTGAAAATTCGGCCGAATACCGAATATTCGGCTTTCCAAATACTTATTTTAAAGTTTAAAGATATTAAAATGTTACTTTTTAAAACAATTTTACATAATATTTAATAAAAGAAACTTACATTTTGATAAAGAGTTTTTTTATATGAACATTTAGGACTGAAAAATATCTGCTTTGAGTTATTTAAGAAGCACAATTGTGAGACTTTTTAAATTAATAAAATTTTAAATTTCATGGTTTCTTCTACGAATTAAAACAAACATTAAAATTAAGAGAAATAATGAAAAAATGGTCGAAGAAAAACTTTGCAGTCTCTTCTTGTCTTTTTCCAATAATTCAAGGCAGATTTTTCAATATAAAGTACAAATACTTTCAATTTAATTCTTAATAAAGGAATATCTAGCTCATAGTTCTTTTCTTGTGAAAGATGTCATTTTCCATTCTTCCCATCATATCACATTTTACAGAAATCAAAGCATGCGAGTTGAAAATATAGTTATGATATCTTATTTATTGTTAATGCAACAAACGAAAACACAAGTTTGACCTAGAGTGAAATGAAACACAATGCATTTATGACTATAAGTTGATTATGATTTCATCAACAAAAATTGCCTTGATAGCTATTACTATTCTCAAAAGTTTTTCTTTCTTGTTTGAGGACTTTTATTTAGGAAAAGCATGAAACAGATTATTTAATAGGCAAAATTTAGAAATTTGCATATCATTTATTCCTAAGAGAATCTTAATATATCACCATTTTTTATTCCTCTTAAGGTTATTTTACTTAAGTTATACTTTACAAACAAGAAATAATGTAAAAACATTCTATTTTATTTAAATATAACTTTCTTTCTAATTATTTTAAATATCTTTATGAATTGACAGTTAAAAGTAGAAAATGTGAAAATTTTTTCAATATGTGTTTTAAAAGGTTTTATTGAGTATTGGATTCAGCCGAATACTTTGGTATTCGGCCAAACTGAATATTCGGCCGGCCAAATAGTTTCATATTCAATTAAGCCGAATATTCGACTCTACCGAATAGTTTTATATTCGGCCTAACCGAATATTCGGTAACATGGCTGAATAGACCGAATAGATACCGAATATTCGGTGCATCCCTAATTCTTATGGTTTGAAAAAATATTCAAATACACAAATACATAATAAATTTAAGTCATAACGGCAAGGTAGCTTTTGAAAATTATGAATATTAAAATGTGCTTTTTCCGTGCACGATTTTATTAATTTTACTGTAGACATTGTAACGTTCTGAATTTCCTCATTAGCACATTGTCAATAAAGGCAGATGTTAGCCCTTGTTAATGCCCTCTGACAAGTACGATACATTTGTGTATAAATAAAACTTCAACTTTCCAATTATCTAAGCAATAGATTTCACTTGAAACCTCTCCAACTGACGTTATAAAAATCTTATTTCAGACCAAGAACTTAACGTTAGACAGCTTGAAAATAATAAATCTACACTACTTGAGCTGTCTGATTTACCCTCTTAATGATCGGCGATTATCAAAGAAAACTGCTTTATATATATGCAATTTCAAAGAGGCTCAAGAGAGGATTTTTGGTTTCGACTCTGAAGCGAGATGACCTGGATCGTCAGCCGGGGCGCAGACTGTCCCGAGAGAAAGTGAAGTCCGTTACGGCCATCATCTGATTGTTATAACTGTGGAAAGGCCCAAACCCACGCGCAACTGTGGTAACAGTTGCGGACAGAGTACATATTGTGCTCTTATTGGAATCTTATTTCTATATTTTTTTCCAATTTTAATTTTCTTCTGTTTGCTGTGAATAAAAACTTTGCTAAAAGTCATCCTGGATTTATTCATCAATACGTCACAATCTATGTTTAATGTTTCATATTTTGTTACTTTGAATACTATATTTTACACTGAACTAAATTTGAAAGACTATTCAAAACCTTTAGAATAAGTAATAACTAATGGCTTTTCTAACCATATTCGCAAAATTTCACCAAAAAATCTATGCTTATTTTTTTAATCTACAATTTTCTGTGACAAAAATCGAACTAAATTGAGGTTCAGCATAAACTAACGCATATGAACTAATAATATACATCATTTCAAGGTTCTAAGATAATCAGTTTTTCATTAAGAATGGACGCAATAACAAAAATCCTTAAAAGAAATAAAATAAAAATGGCTTCAAAATTGGCTTATAATATTACAGAAATTGCTGTTATGCCATATTAGCCATGACTGCTATTCTGATTGATATTTTTGTAAAATTCTTTTTGCAATGGATTTGTAATTTTTGAAGGTATCCATTTTGAAATTTGTAAAATATTTTTTGTTATTGATAACGTGATCTGCCCTCTCAATTTGTAAAAAATGTGCTGAGCAACAAAATTACAAGCTGTAAAACAGATTTTAAGGTTAGATAAATGAACTTTAGGATTTTAATTTAAATTTTTAGTTAAGAAATTAACTTTAATTTTTGTAATTAAATTTTAATTTTTATTTATATAGTTTCTATATGTCTCTATTAATGTCTGATCAATGTCATGCCAATGAGTTCGTATTTATCAGCTGATTTATATGATACTGAGATCTCGACCAAATTCGTTGGATATCTTGATCTACTTCTTTCTTCAAAGTGACAAACTCTTAAAAATTTCAAATTAATTAAAAGACGCAAAAAATTATTTATTTGCGTAATTATTAGGTCTTGATAGAAGGACTCGAGAACATTTTTAGCTTTCTTAGCGGGAAAAAAATAGTATAGCAATTTAAAATTCTGAGGTGGCTGCCGTTTTAAAATTAAAGGTTTTCTACTGTAATCAGAAGGATTTTAAGAATTTTAGCAAAGGTGCATTTTTAAAAATTTGTTTTTAATTGTGCTGTTCAAATGCGTTTAAAACAACAGTCATATCCATTAACGTTCCACTAAGTTTCTAAAATTCACATGCAGATTCAGTTTTGATGAAACTTGGAAATCTATAATCGGGTTCCATAAATTTTAGTTTCGTGTGTTTGAATAAAATAAACTGAGTCTTTAAAAATAAGGAATTGCCTTTTCCTCCCGGTACAAGACAAAAATAAATTTTATTTTCATCTTAAGATAAAATGAAGATAAAATGAAATAAACAAAATAAATAAGACAATGTGGTTATTTATTTTGTTTGTGTGTGTAAGGGGGTAGGCGCAAAATTCCTTCCAGCCCTAGGCGCCAAAAAATGTTGCTACACCACTGAAACTAATTAAAGGATTATAAATGTGCACAATGAAAGAAAAAAATTGAAGCGTCACTAATGGATAGACGGGGCACTAAGAAAGGCAAATAAGGATATAAGGACTTAAATGTATTCCAAAACAAGAATACAAAAAAGGGAACACTTACCATCTAGACGGGCTCTGGTTTGTCCTCTAATCTTTGGATAATTCACTGCAGCTAAATAAATGAAATTGAATCGCTCATTATCATAGCATGTAGAAAACAGACTGCACATTAATGAAATGAAATTTAAAAGGGATTATTATTCAAGTTTTAGGCCGGCTTTCATTTATAAAAAGGTTATTTTCGCAAAATAACAATTTCAGCCAAGTTACGCGCCCTAAAAATTATACTAGTTAAGATGAAAGCCTGCTTCAAACAAAATTCCAGTCTCATTCAACCAGGGCCGTAGCTAAGGGGGCGCTATGGACTTCTCAGCCCCCCCCCCTCCCTGGAAAAGATGCCAAGGCCACTAAATGAATTTCTGTTCCGAAATTTCAAATGAAATTCTGTTCAAAAATCTAATTTAGTTTTGAGACCTTTTCACAGCTTTGCAAAGTTACTAAATTGTACCTAAAATAAGTGTTTCAAAACTCACTCATCTTATTTGTACACATGAAGCTAACATGTTAAATTTTGCACCTGTTATACATTCAAAATTTTCATCATCATGTACTTTTCTTAGCATAAAAGTTATTATATCAGTTTGAAATGGAACACAGTACTTACAATGTGAATATGCACCCATTTATCTTTCTGTGTCAGCGAGATAAAAAATTATGAGCCTCACCCCCCACACACACATTGTTCACTTCTAGCTACGACCCTGCATGCAACTTCCATCTTATCAGGTTCAGTTGTATAATATATGCGTTACCTGCTATGATAAAAATCTGTTTAAAGCGAAAATGTTAACATTTTTGCGATTTCCTCTCGGAAATTCTTACTGTATCTCAGCTCGCTCCAAAATATTAAGTCTGGATACGCCACTGCTATGTACGTTTAATAAGGGGGTGGTCTAAACGCATTTCAGTCTTGAACATTGCCCAATAACATTCAAATCCTTAACAGCAGGTTAAAATTCAGTTCAGCTCACAAGGAGAGGGTCCGAGGCTTGTGTCACCGAATTAGATGAACGTTTGTGTATCGATAGAATATAGCAAGTATACAGGGTGTCCCCTCTCAACGGTGGCCAATGGCTAATTTCTAAACCGTTAGTCAATGACATATAGTTCCAATTGCAAAAATGCTTTTAAAAAGGTAAAGAATTGTTTTTCAAGCGATTTAGCTCGAAATAAAATTTTATTAAAAAAATACGAAAATTAACTTTTTATACGGTCCCCCGGTCCTATAAGTGATATTTTGTAAATTTTTCCCACTACTGTAACAAATAATACAAAAAAAGTCCCATTCCTCTGCGATTAAAACTGACCGAGTAATAGCTGTTTAAAGTTGAAGCATCTTTTTTGCTGCAAATTAGGGGTCAGTCACAAATTTACTGGAAGTAAAAAAAAAACGCAAGATATAAAATTTCACATTAAACATTGAGAGTAAAATAATATTTACAATGTTATTTTTAAATTTATGTTGATTACATATTAAAGCAAAATTTGTACTAAAATTATAAGTAAAAAAATAACAGAAAGTTTATTAATTTAATTTATGAAAAGCAACAGTCACAAATCGTTACAAAATGACATGTATTTACTATTCTATTAGATTACTTAACCTAACAGAATTTGGTGTAATCCTATAAAATAGATAAATGGTCCGCATTTAAAATTGTATTAATATTATACTGTCATTGGATATAAATAAGTGTGCAAATTGAACCTCGATCGGATATTTGAAAGTGAGTTAAAATTTGAATAGAAATTTTGAGCAAGGGAAAAATAAGGACGAACGTTTTAAGCAAAATAAAGGCTTATCAAAATACCACACCTTTTAAAATAATTTGATTTTCACGATAAAGAGAATTTTAAAACTCACGTCTTCAACTTTTTTAAAAAATATAGAAGTTAAATAATAAAAAATAACATTACCGTAAAACTTATACGGTGGTAGCACCTTCAGTTAAATTGCTTTTAAAATATTTCTTTATTTCATTTAAAACCTTTTAGAAATTGGAACTATATGTCTGTGGCAAATGGTTTAGGAATTAGCTATTAGACAGCGTTGAAAATAAATGCCCTTTATAATACTTTAAGCATTTAGTGAACGTTCCCTTAAAGCTCGGTCCAATTCATCCGTATTTAGCTACAGAAAAGTGGTTTAAGTCATGAAATTTAAATCTTTATAGCTCTGTCGATTTTAATGTTACGTGAACGGGACCTTTTTTCTCTTACTTGTTAGAGTAGTGGGAAAAATTTACTAAATATCACTTATAGGACCGGGGGACCGTATAAAAAGTTAATTTTCGTAATTTTTTAATAAAATTTTATTTTGAGCTAAATCGCTTGAAAAACAATTCTTTACCTTTTTTAAAGCATTTTTGCAACTGGAACTATATGTCTATGACTAACGGTTTAGAAATTAGCCATTGGCCACCGTTGAGAGGGGACACCCTGTATACATAAAGACAGCTATAAAGCGCAACCCCCAGGGGGGGGGGGTCTTGAGAGAAAATAAGTTAAAATTCATGCTATAGTTTATAATCTGACAAAGTTTCTCCTATGGCAAAACGCCTCCATAGCCTGTTGGGTAACGCGCAGGATTTGAGTTTTTTCTACCTGAGATCAAACCCCGCTTGGACCTTTTTTTTTTCAGAACGAAAATTTTCATAGATTATTTTCGAACCGCAATTGAAAAAAATATGTATAACAAGTGATATTTAGGAAAAATACACATTACAGTGCTCTGCAAAAGTTTAGACAATGATCAATTACGCTTCTATATTCAGAAGTATGAACCGAATTTTTGTAATTCATCTGTCATACATTACTTGTTCCTTATCCTTTATTCACAAACAATAAATTTTAAATTTCACCTTTTGTATAATATATAATGACAAAAAAAAAAAAAAAAAAAAAAAAAAAAAAAAAAAAAAAAAAAAACGAAATTAACATTGTGGCAAAAGTATAGACAATTTGTATATTTACAGAAAAATAAATACAAATTAAAATCGAGTTGCATCTACATTGTCTGCAATTAGTGCAAGAATGTGACTTTTCATTGAAGAAACTAAATGCTGCGTCATTTGGGTGTCTATTTTGTACCAAACATGTTCAACAGCAGCTCGAAGCTCTTTAACAGAAAAAGTATAGCAAAAATTTGCATAAACTTTACGACATGTGATGTTACAAAGGTTTTCGATTGGGCCCAGATCAGGGCTACTCGCCGGCCAGTTGAGATCAGTTGTATTTTCAGAGTTAAATGAAGTCTTGTTTTGTATGCAACATGAACAGATGCACTGTTTTACTAAAATCCATACTTTGGACCAGCTAAGCCATCTCATTTTTACCCAAATGACTACGAATTGGTCTCCAAAATACGTATGTAGTTTTGTGTTGCTTGGCAACCAATGATTAACTCCAGAGATACACGAGCAATAAAACAAAGTGAGGACCAAATCATTAAAAAGTCACATCTTTGTTATCGACTTAAAAAAAGCCTCGGGCTCTTTACGAAAGTTGTGCCTATGTAATAAAGTAAGCCTAAAAGTTACCTCTCTAATGTAATCCCCACCTTTTTGGGCTATTCAGATTTTACTTTTTTTCGTTACTGAATATCATAGCGTACCATTTGTATCCATATGAAGTATGTTTGAAAGTAAATTGAATTCTCGCCAATTTATAGCGATATTTTAAAGCTGATTGTTTTATCATTTTCATGTAAGTTGATTTATCTGTTTCTTTAACTCATTTACGAATCATTTCCGTTGAAATAGAAAGTTCTGACTTAATTTTAATGTGATTAGCAGTCATTACTTGTGTAAATGTCAGTTTCTGGGTCCTTTTGTCATCACACAAGATCTTCCAGATTTATATTTTATCTTGAAGAAGTCACCCTTAGACTATACTTCATAGACAGACCACTTTAGACAATTCAATGCTGCTGAAATTTTTGCAACAGTCTTCCCTTTCCATTTCAGCTTTACTACTTCAATTACCTCGTCTAACTGAATGTTTTAACTCGCGGCATCTTCACCAATTGATGCTATATCGAGGTATACTTAAATACCTCAGACATATGACACCATAACTCAGAAATTTGCGTTTTTCCATGAGCAGTTGGCAAAAAATCAAAAAGTGTCTAAACTTTTGTAATATGCAAATTTTACATTTTTCAGTTAAATTAAATATTATCTTATATTATAACCATTATTTTTATCCTAAAATGTTTAAAATATATTAAAAAATATATGTAGCCATTTTTAAAACTCAAGAGTTGTTATTTTTTATTTAAAGGTTAAATAACACCAGTGTCTAAACTTTAGCTGAGCACTGTAAATGTATGTTTTGCAGCATATAAAGGCATTTTTAATTACGAAATTTGGCATATTAAATGTATGTATTTTTTTAAAAAGTAAGTCTATAGACCTGAATTTTTTTATTTAAATTTTTTTCTGCGATTTGCTACTATTTTTAACAGAGAAATTAAAATACGGGAACAAATGTTATTTTTACTTTGTTTCCTCGTGCAAATACTTCACACAATTCCATGTTTATTTGTAATACACTTTCATATTTTAATAGGGATTTTTTTTTAAATCTTGGATTCTTTATTTTTAATTGGAAAAAGCGTCTATGTAGTATGTTTTTTTTTTTTTTTTTGGTTAATCTGTTTACATAATGTAGTTTAATTATACAAATGCAATTTAAACTCCTAATCTTTGCATGTTTATATATTTAATGAAGAGTAAAGATAAAAATAAATATTAATGAACCTAAAAGAAATACGATTTGGAACTTTTACAGACCATAAAATTTACTTACGTTATTAAATTACTATTTTTCACAGTGAAATAAATAACTTCAATAAAATTATAACACGTTGTTTCATTTTTTTAGTTGTAATTTTTTTATTATCGTACTAATGTACTGCTTTTTAACAAATAGCATCTTTTGATTTTTTTAAATCTTTGATTCTTATGCTTATAGTTGCCGAAACGTCAGTGAAGGCTTACTTTGGAGGCACGAAATTTTTTTTGTGTCTGTCTGTTCTGGGATACTTCCGTAAAAGCATCAGATTGCTTGAAATTAACTGGGTATGTTAGTGAGGCACTGGGATTAAGCTGTATAGTTTTTTGTAAGATTTGGTTCATTCGTTCGGAAAATATAGAATGTTATTTTGCGCAATAATGCTTTTCTATGGCAAATCCAATGATTTCCATTTTTTTTTCCTTGAGAGAAAAATGTCACATTATGATAAATGGATGCTGAAATTTACCAGTTAAATTATTCGTATTGTTTTGAAATTTTGTCTACTCATTTGTCAGATTTTTAAAATTATTACTGTAAATTTTGGAGATTTTTTATAAATGTGTTCCAATAATATAAACTAATTTGTTTTAGAGATTTACTTATTTCAAATGTAAGTATTTCATTTTCTTTTTTTTCTCTTAATGGTGGCTAAGCAACCATTCATCTTAATCCTTATTTTTATAATGTTATAAATTTCAATGCGTGTACGAAAATTTAAATGAAGTCAACTTCAAAACTGATGAATTAATGTCTTTGTATCTTTCTGTATAACTATAACAGACCAGAAAAGAACATAGGCTATGTTTTATCAATTTTATTCACATATTTTCCTTAATTCAAAATTTCTTTCTTTTTCATGCAGAATCTATAGCGATTTTTTAGATAAAATTTAACCAATTTCCTTTATCGTTGCCAAAAAACATCAAAATCTGGAATAATTTTTCAACGGCAATCAGTTTCAATTGAGCAATTTCCATTCGAAAAATTAAACTATGAAAAATTAAATATGACGTCAGAATTAAAATAAAGATAAATTTAGTACTTTGTTAAATATTAAACACGGAAATTTGTTTCATAAATAAGAATTTTTCTGACAAAAATGGGGGCATATTTAGAAGTGAAAGAAATAAAAAATTATATTTTTAACAAATATTTCACCTGATAAAATTTAACGTCATAATTGAAATAAAACAGGTATTTTATAGTAGTCGTTAAAAATATAAGAAACATGGATAGCAATAACTCACGAATAATGACGTCATTGCCGAAACTTCAGTGAAGGCTTATTTTGGCGACACAAAATTTATTGTTTTCCGCCTGTTCTGTCTGTCTGGCCGCGATATCTGCCACAAAATGCAATGAAAACTTTTTTTCGGAAACAAAATTGTAAAACCCTACATTATTGATTTTACACTTTCAAAAGTTCCTGATACATCAGATTTAGGCGTTTGTGGTGGACAGGTACGTAGAAGTATGAGGATAATGAAAAATATTTGTCCAAACTGTTACTTATCCTTATAAATCAAAATGTATAAAGAAATACAATATATACGATAACCATTAGCAAATTGATAGAAATTTAGAAATTTAAGTTTAATGAGACTACGGGGGGTTCAGGGGGGCGGAACCCCCTGAAGAAACCTACTATGTTATAATAAAAAAACAAAAATAATAAATCATGAAAAATTCAGAATATCCTAACATAACTAAATCTAATTTAACGCTTTTGTTGGCTGAAAACTTATTCTTATTTTATTCTTATAATTACGTAATTTGAAAATTTTAAATTAGTTTCCAGGAAGTTGGATATTACCCAAAGTGTGTTTAAAAAAAAAAAAAAAAAATGATGTGCAAAGCTGACGTTGAGGCTCCTGATCTGCAGATTTACTAGTTATAATAACTGTATTTTTTTTAGCTCACAGGCTATGAAAGCCTGAGAGCTTATATGCCCGCCCGTTCTGTATGTATGTATGTACGTGCGTACGTTCGCACGTACGTAACGCGATAACTCATGATAAAAATATCAGATTTAAATGAAATTTTGGACATAGGCTTATTATGGCAAGACGCTTTCCTGATTAGTTTTGAGAGTTTATTCGATAAGTATAAGAAGGGTAACGGGGGCTATTGCCCCTCCCCTTAATTTATATAAATGGGTTTTTCATGCAGAATTAGTAGATTTCATTTAAATCTTAGATGTGGGATCATTCTAATGAAGTGCCTCCGTGATTAGTATTGGATGTTCATTGTATAAGTTTAAAGAGGGGGATTGGGGGGGGGGGGTAATGCCCCGTCTTAATTTAGGTTTTTCAAGCAAAATTTACCGATTTGTTTCAAATTTTGTGTATAAGTTTATTCTGAAATGGCGCTTCCCTGATTTGTTTTTCGAATTCACTGGACAAGTATAAAGGGAGGATATTGGAAACTACTCCTCATAATTTATGTAAATGGTTTTTCATACAGATTTAACCGATTTGTTTCAATATTTGGATACAAGTTCATAGTAGTAAGAAGCTTCGCTCATTTGTTGTGGTATATGTTGTGGTCTTTGTACCATATAATAACATTATATACATTAATATTTTGCGATAATATTATGCAATATTATGCAAAACTATATTAAATACTAGTGATATTTACATTTATTCCAATTATTAATAGCTGCATTTAACATAAACTATTAACACTATTTAAAATTAATAATTATTAAACAGCAATCTCTGTATTTAGGAACATAATATACATTTTTAATTAGCATAAAATTAGTAATATAATTTTTAATTAGTATATAACATATTTTAATTACTAAAATGGTTATTAACAATTTAGTGCTCATTCTAGAAAGAAAAAAAGGGAAGATGCTAGTTCCAAAAAATACATTATTTCATGGGGAAATATACTGAGCAATGTGTTTAGTAATTATAAAAAGCATTCAGTTTCTCATTATGATAAACAAAGTGCCATTAATTTTAATAATTTTATGAATTACAAATTGAAAAATACAATTAAATAATAACATGTTTTAATTTTTTTCTAAAGAAATAATTCTCTATCACTTTTATAAGATCTTGGGAACTTGGATTAAGAAATAATGTGTAATTTGGAAGTTGTATTACAAGAAAGCTGTGTTTACTGTAAGTGAATTTAAATATATTTTAATAAGGTAGCATTTTGCCAATTTCATAAGAAGAAGGTTTTTCCACCCTAAAAAAAGTGCTTAGAGGAAACAGCAAATAGTTACAGAATTAATAACAATTGCAAACAAGTAATTTCATCAATTAGTAACACAAATAACAAAATTAACAAATTTAACAAATTTATTTGCATCTCATTTTACAATCTGTCAAGCCTGAATCTAAATTTACATCCACGTTTGCATGTATTAATCCCCCAAAATATATCAGCACATTCATACACACATACAAAATAAATATAAGGAATAGCCAATTATATATGAAATCCTCAAAACATTAAACAGCGCCATTACTAGCACTTAGTGGAAGTTCTCAGCACTTAGTGTTTCAGACAGTTTTGCTTCCTTAATTAATCATGAAAATTTTTATTTGGATGTATATGACTTGTAAAAGTAAACACATTCAACTTTTACTGAATAAGCTCTTGCTATGCTTAATATTTTATATATTTTTTTTTCTCATGCCTTCTTTTGCAATAGCGATTCAGCGGATGTCATTATTTCATTCTATTTTTAGTTCCAATATCTGCTAGAAATTTATTATTGCAGAAGCAGAATGAGAAAATAAGATTTGGCTACTTTATTCGTTTATTTGGAGAAAATTATTATACTTGCTAGCCTATATTATATAAAAAAATCAATAATTTGATTATTAATAGGAATATATAGGGATCAATAAGAAAATTATGACTTTTATACCAGATTTGAATAGCATTTTTAAATTAAATGATTTTTATATTTAAAAGATAAAAACTATGCTTTTTACAAAATTATCATGCTTAAGTCTTTGACAATACTCAGAAATTAAGCTTAGAAATAATTATTTAAAGCTTTTTTGTGTATATTCAAAAGTCAGTACCTGTAGAAACTTGCCAAATTATGGTAACCTTAGATTTTAATACTTTTTTCTGTCATATTAAATCTTTATAAAATTTATGATTTTAGTCAATGATTAAAAAAAAGTTGATTTAAATCACGATTTAATTACTGGTTTAAGTCAGCTTATTAAAATCGTTCGCTCCCTAAGAAAAAATAATAAAAGCTTAGTTTGCATTTATTCATTTATTTATTGTGATTACATTATTGTGATTTATTGTTGATACATTACTAGAAGGGTGTCCATTACTGGCACATCTACTTATACTGAAGTATAATATGTAATACTTTAAAATAGCTTGCTTCAAAAAACGTCCCCCCCCCCCCAAAAAAAAAAAAAAAAAAAAAAAATGCGTGCATGACTTTTTTTTTAAATTTACTTATTTACATTCCTATATATATATTTATTTATTACAGGTTTACATAATTCATCTGAAGAAGTATCAAAATTTGTTTATAAATACAGAAACATACAAAAAAGCATAAATGAACTAAAAAAATGCAATCTATTTAATTTTATTATTATTATATTGATGTACACAAATTTATTACCTTTTTATGATAATAAATTCACAAATACTGAAATTAAAAACACTAACTAATTTAATAAAAATATTGGGCTCAGTTTTAAGAAAGTTCATTTATACGGTTAATTCAATTTCTAACCAAAAATAATCTTATTCTTGCAAAAATGTATCATTTTACAAATAATCTCATTTTGTCAAAAATGAGACATTTTACAAATGCATATATATATACATACATATACATATCATGTATATAATTCTTTTTAGAATAAGTGTTCAAAGTATTTCACTAAATGTGTTAAATTAGTGTTTAAATTCAAATGTCAATTCAATAACTAATACATATATGTATACTTCTCTTTATTCATAATTATAGCTTTCATAGAATAGTTCATAAGTATGCTTAATATGAAGGAACGCAGTCACCTTTGCGACACCTTTGCAACCAGGGCCGTAACCAGCGAATCATGTCAGGGGGGGCTCCGAAATTTTTTTGTGGGGCTGACATCTTTTAGTATTTCATACAATACGTAAGCAAACACAATACAGCAAAAACTGATAAAATGGACCTGTCTATAAATGAATCCGACTAAAGCATAATATCTATGACGAAACCTTCCGGAATGGAAAATACTTCGTGATCATCAGGAGATGAATATGAAACAATTAGGGGCTGTGCGAATCTCTGAACTCTTTATGTCCCAAATCCTGAATACATGAAAATTTCATATTATAAAGTATTTTTTGTGAATTTTTGAATCTACATTAGAAGATTCACACTAGAGATCTGCACCGGCCGAAATTTCCAGGCCCGATCCATAGAATAAAAAAAAATTCTGCTCGGTCCGTTGTTAAAGTTAAAATTTAGGCCCGGCCCCGTAGAGAAGATTTAGCAGCCCGATAGAATAGCTAAAAACAGGAACCGAGATCGGCCCAACCCGAGTGAATTTCTACAGAATCTTGATCTTTATTCTTACGAAAGCGTTCAGACAAAAAAAAAACCTTATTCTTTTTTTTTCCTATGTTTGTAATCTTCATTTATGCTGAACTGCCGTAGGCTGCTATATTTATGCTTTTAATGAACCTTAGTTTGTTGTATGTAAATGTTTCAGTTATAATTAGTATTATTAATCCATACTCCATGTAATGGAGACATAAAAATCTAAAAAATGGTATATGGTAAAAGTAAAATCTTCTAAGACGGAATCGCATTGGAAAGAAAACAATACATTCCCTTTTTAGCAGGTGTAAATATTTAATACATATTTTTTCTCGCGTATTATTGTATTCATTTTACATTTATGAACAGTTTAAGAGAAGTTTAAAAGAAAATTCCGCCATAATCAGTTTTCTTTCATGTGTTTAACTCTATTTTAATAAGCCTAGTAATCTGCAATTCTTTAAAAAGAATAAATTCTAATGTTTAATTGTAGAATAATGACGACTTAAAAGTATAAGCCTCTTTTGCAAAAAATTTTGGACCAAGCCAAATTTTACCGATATATGAACAGACTTGGCCACGTCGAGAAAAGAATTTTCATAGGGGATGATTTAACAGTAACTGATTATTTCGGTCCGTGAAGACTAGGAAGAATGAAATCAGTCTCGGCTTCGTACAGAAAAAATAAGTTAGGTCCGGCATGACCCGATACTCCAGGAAAAAAATTAAGGTCCGGCAAGGACCGAAAATATTAGTGATTATAAGGCCCGGCCCGAATGCCGTTAATGAAAATCGGTTCGTACAGATCTCTATTCACCCATTTATTTAAGAGGCTTTTTCAGTCAAGCGAAAAAACCTGTTCGCTAATTCTAATCCTAGGGAAGAGATTTTAAAAAGTACCTCGTTTGAATTTACACATTTTTAAATGATTCTTTTTCATTGAATAGTTCAGATCGATCTATACAAAGGTCGTTTTTCTCTTTTTCGATTTCGTTTACAGGTATTTTTTGTGAAGACACTTTTATTTTCGGAACCGGTCGGGAAAATAAAAACATCCTCATAAAAAAAAAAGAAAATCTATAAAGACTTTTCTGCTAATTTAGATAGAGGTTTGAAATTTTTTTAGTTTTTTTCTATGGGATACTCCATATTTTTTTGCTATGGATTTAACATTCAAGTTTAAAGTTACTTAAAAAAAAAAAATATTTAAATTGAGGGCTTATTGAATTTCCTTCTTTTTTGATATACACGAGAGAAAAAAAAATCACATTAAAGATAAAATCCCATACATCTAAAAATTCATACACAGTTTTATGTATAGTATATTCCAATGAATAAGAAAAAAAATTAAAGTCAAAGTATTCATATTTATAAATGTATTAGGGATT
Source organism: Maratus speculifer (assembly GCA_964019185.1). Classification (NCBI taxonomy): domain Eukaryota; kingdom Metazoa; phylum Arthropoda; class Arachnida; order Araneae; family Salticidae; genus Maratus; species Maratus speculifer. The sequence continues at coordinate 324,860 of CAXHSM010000133.1, read as the reverse complement.
TTTAAAAAGTTTAATTTCTAAATTTAATTTTAGTAAAATAGGTTGCTTTAAAAATTATAATAATAATAATTTCATTTAATATTTAGTATTAAGTATTGTGCCATCAGATATATTACAATACAATATTATTTAAAATTAAAGATATGTTTCTAAAGGTACTGTGCCCCCTTAACATAGATTACTTCGTATACGTTTGTTTTACATGTTTTTCCTGAAGTTGGTCCAAACTCAACTCATTTCAGAAGAAAAAAAAAAAAAAAACCCATGGGCATGAACTTTCATTTTCGAAACAAGTGAGCAGTTTTCATTAAATGACGGCAACAATTTATTGTTACGTGTTTCCCCTGTTTCTAAAAGTCTTAAAAATGTTTTTTTTTTTTTTTTTTTTTTTTTTTTTTTTTTTTTTTTTATCCAATGATGAATTTTCATGATGCATGCAAGAATTTTCTTCCCATTTAGCTAAAAACATCAGCTTCTCACCTTTATGTGCTTAAAAATTAAATGCTGTTTCCCATTTTTTTATATATAAATGCCATATATGATAAGTTATATAATCATTAACTACTCTGTGACTAGCATTCCATCGTTAAATTCCAGAAAAACCAGCCTACAGCGTCAAATTTGTCGTTATTTTTTCAACAGATTATTTTTTTGTATTCTGTTATAGGAAAACATAAAACGCTGCTCGATCTTGTATTGTCTGAATAATTGCAAATTTCTTAAAAAAATGAAAATAATCCGAAAGTAATTTGTTTAAAATGGCAAACAGTCTTATAAAACACAAAACTCAGTTGCGAAGTTTAATTCTTTGAGTCTGAAAAATCCATACCTGTAAATTTTATGCCTTTATTAATAAAAATTTTTTCGCAAATGTGTCAGAAAGTAGCGGATTTAAGCTTGAAAATAGATTTAAATGCAACATATAACAAATATTTGAAGATATTTTAATATAAGATATTTTATCTTAAAATAAAATTAGCTTTAATCATGCTTTTTTGCTTAGTTTTTTTTTTATTGTTATATGTCAAATAAAAAAAAAATGGTTTGCAAATTTAAGAAACACAAAAAAAGTGATAACTTTTTTATTATTATTATTCTGATTTCCTAATATACACCCAGCATGAAACAATTACCAGTATTCAAGCAATTATTTTTCTTATTTCATTTGTATATGAATTAACATATTTTTATCTTTTTAATTCCCTTCAACATTCTGTTTTACAAGTGATATTTCATCATTAACTAAATCTACTGCTAAATATTTATTGCCAGTGCATGTCATGACGTCAATGCAAGGGGTCTATAGTCAAATCATTAAAATTTAGAAACACGTGTTTTTAGTTATCTACGTTTAGTGAAGAGGTTTGCTCCCCATTGCTTTGCTAATTGCCGATCAGCTTGACCAAGATGCCTGGTTTCATTCATCACATGTAAGATTATTGCTTTTAAATTATCACAAAACGACTGACAAAACATGTGGTATAACTAGTTTGCGCATCTGGATTTAATTTTTGAGGAGAAAGAAATGTTCCGACCCAGAACGCGTTTCCAGAACTGTACCACAAATTTTTCTGCCGCAAACAAGATAACGTAAAATAACTGAAAGGAAAATGTTTGGCATATGTCATTGCATTCAAGACAGTTAAAAATTTAAAAGTAAAGTTCATTTTCTATCTCCCTTTCTTTTTTTTTTTTCTTTTTCTTGGGGAAAGTTAAAATATATATTTCGTAAAAAATATTGAAAACATTAGAGGGGGCTCTGGAGGAAGCTAGGGGGGGCTCAGCCCCCTTCGCCCCCATCTGGTTACGGGCCTGTTTGCAACTCGGACAACGATTAAGATTTTCTAATGTAAATTTTACTAATTCAATAAAATAATCATAATTTAGTTGAAATATGATAGAATTTTTTATGATAAAACTTTCATAATACACAGAAATCATAAACATTATTTTACATTTTTACATAATAAAAGGAATCTAAGCTAGAAAAAGATTAGATATATTCAAATAGAAAAGAAGCGAACAATATTAGAAAATAAAGCACCGAAATTTTATCATTTTCTTAAATATAATAATGCTGCTAATACTTTTAATGACATTTAAATTCCTTAATTTTTGGTTGTATGTCAAAAAACTTACAATTTAAAAGCTTTATTTTCATTAGAACAAAACATTTACATACCTTTGTTATAGAATATCCCACTTTTTCATGCCTGTAAAATCACAATAGAAAAGAAAACACAGTTCAATTTTTTCTAAATATGAAGACAAACATTCTATGATAATTAACATTCCTCGATTATTTGTAATTGTATTATGATTTATTCTTATTTTTTGAGTTAACAGAGGAGAACAAACTTTCCTCTTTTGACATGTTCCATTCAATCCAAAAATGGCGAAACTACGATACAGCAGATGTTTTCAATTTTAATTTTTCACCTGCGTACTTGCTATTATACAAAATGCAGACGAACATTTGCAATAACACACCAGTGCATGTAAATCCAATTTTACACATTTGTCTGCGTAACCAACCGACAACAACTTGCAGTCTTAATATCACAAAATAAATGCACATAAAAACAAGTAATTCTTTTTACAAAATGTGTAATTTTCATGACAAGTGTGTGATTTTAGAAATTTACACACTTATCAGTGTATATAAGAACTATGCGTAAATTACAATAACACACCAATCTGTGTCAATTTAGGTATTTTTCTACTTTTACACACTTATTTATGTTTTTCAAGTGATAACAAATTACACACTTAGTTTCAAAAGCTAAATACACATAAAAACAGGTAAAATTCTGCAAAAAAATGTGTAAAGTAATGGCAAGTGTGTAAATTTACAAATTTACACATAAATGTGTGTAAATTTGACTAATTTACACATTTATTTTTTAGAGTGTAGTAACTGTTAAACCTACGATTGCTTACCATTATATCATTAGTTTTATGGAAAGTGTAATCGAAAGAAATAGACGTAGGCAGAAAATAGTAATAATACGATTTGCATGATGATTTGAGGATTTGTCTATGTAATGACATAGTTTTGTTCAATTTAGTCACTTGTTGGAAAATGTTTAGTGTTGACTATAACAAGCCCTATGGTTTTTTTCCTTAAAAGCTTATCTATTACTAATATTTTCCACAGTAAAATATGCAATAAGAAATGGAAATCTTATACAAAAATAAGTCAATAAGATCTTTCTAATAGCTAAAAACTTTGTGTGGAAGATTGAGAAAGAAAATTGAGATGTACTTTCTGATTAGATTTATTATGTCATAACACCTCATTTTCCAGTTTAATCTTATTGGTTGCTGAAGCTTGTGGGTATTTTGGTATTGTGTTTGCGATCATTTGGGTCTCTGACTTTCTGTCTGTTTGGGGGTGGGGGGGGGGGGTCTGTTTTTAACATACACTGAGGAAGCGAGCCCTGGTGCTCGCGAAACGTATACGTATGTGGTGTGTGTTTGTGTGTTATACGTTGATTTTAATTATTGTAAGATCTTTCTAATTGAATTTGGATGGAAGTTTTTTTAAATCAGTCACAGTATTAAGATGGTTCTTTGCAGTAATAAGGAGAGTTTATGTTGTATTTTTCGAACTGTAGTTAAATAGCCTAAACGAAATGGATAGTTCAAATTTCTCTATCTTTATACATAGAAATCTTCTGTTTGTCACTCAACTCTTCTTAAACGACTGGACCGATTTTAATGAAATTCCAGTGGATTCGACAATGGTTTAGATTCACATTTCATCGAAATTGATTCAGTACTTTTTTTAGTAATTAGGCAAAAACTAATAGTTAATGATTTTTTTCTAACTAAAAGTGTCGAATAACTTCGCTAAACAGAGTGCGTACGGAATGGTCTAAAGCGCTAAATTTAAGCTCTGGTTCTTGAAGAAAGGGATCGTGTGGTCGAACTCCACTCCTGACATGCGTTTATAATTTACAATAATTTTTCCTATATTATAATAATAATTAACCGACTTCAGAAAATTGTTAGTTTTTAATTAAAATGAGAAAAAAAAATGAGAAAATTAAAATTAATAAATATTCTATTTGAATAACATTTATGTAATTGTTTTTAATCTTAGGTTTTTTAGCTCACAGGCTATCATAGCCTGAGAGCTGATGTGCTCGCCCGTTCTGTATGTATGTATGTTCGTACGCGCGTGCGTGCGTAACGCGATAACTCAGGATAAAAATATCCGATCCACTTGAGATTTTGTATATAGGTATATCCTGATAAGGCGCTTTCCTGATTAGCTTTTGGAGGTCATTCGACATGTATAAGAGGGGAAACGGGGAGCTCATGCCCCTCCCCTTTATTGATATAAATGGGTTTTTCATGCGGAATTAGCAGTTTTTGTTCAAAATTTAGGTGTAGGATCATTCTGATGAGGCGATTCCGTGACTGTTATTAGATGTTCATTGAATAAGTATAAACGGGGGGAACGGGCGTTCTAATGCCTCTCCCCTTATCATGCATGTCCTCATTTAAAATATTAAAGCTTGGCACGAAACAATGTTTAAATGCTTTTTAAAAAATCGAAAGTGTAAAAAAACTTTCCTGTAGCTTAAACTTCCGTTTCAGTTTAAAATTTCCTCATTTTCACCTCCTTTCTGTGCTGATTAAACGTCAGTTATTTTAAACAGTGCATTTCTAACATGAGGATTTTGATAAATATACAGGGTGATTCTAGATTGTTTTTACAATAAATGAGGGGTGATAGTACACAACAAGACAAACAATATTAAATTAGAAACTAAGGGTCCCAAATGTTTTCAAAATGAGATAGCCGCCATTAAAGTTCAGGGTCAAAAATTTCAAATAAAACAAAGAACGGAAAAATTAGTCGACTGATTTGCGGTTTTCACTAAAACTATTCTTTATGTCGGTATTTCCTTGGAAATAAAGATAAATTTCGAAAAATGCCGAAAAAGGGCGCTTTAGACTTTGGAATAACGAACAAACATTTTTTGCCATTATTTTTCGCATGTGATTAAATGTTTTCGTAAACTTAGACTTGAATTTTGAGCTCAAAATCTGAATAGTTGGGTGTGGTTAAATAGCACAAACTGAAGTGTATTCAAAAGGTTCAAATTTCAAATGATTTTAAAAAACAGAAATTGGTCGACTGATTTGCGGTTTTCTTTAAAACTATTCTTTATGTCGGTATTTTATTAAAAATAAATTATAAAGATAAATCTCAAAAATGCCGAAAGAGGGCGCTTTAGACTTTGGGGTAAAGAACAACTATTTTTTGCATCTAATTAAAGGTTTTCGTAAGCTTAGACAAACTTAAATTTTGAGCTCAAAATCTGAATAGTTGGGAAGCACAAACTAAACTTTGTTCAGAGAGTTCAAATTTCAAATGATTACAAACAAGCAAGAAAAATCATGCGTTAAGCATAGATTATGAAGCACTTTTCAACACTAAATGAAATCTTTAACAAAACTTTGTTATTTAGGGAAATAATAGTGTTTAGCAAATATACCCAAATATGTTATTCCAGTACATAAGAACAGTTCTGTGTTTCATATGTCAGTTCATATAATGGGAAAATTTAGCTTAGCAAGAAAATACCCAGTAGCTTGAAATGTCTTTTTCAGCATTTCATACTAATAGATGGAAACATACTTGAATACATTTGTTCAGCCCTGTAGTTTACATTGTACCTTTATTACACGTCAGCATTAGGCTAAATTTTATTGTAAACTAAAATCTTTTAAAACAACTGAAATCACATTCTCATAAATTATCATTCATAGGCGTCCATGTACCGAATTCTTTGCGTGGCCTTGTATATCCCTTTGTCTATATTCTGCAAACATTTCTCAGTAAACTGAATTCAGCTTTGCGTAAAAATGCATAGCTTATTTAAGAACCACGTTTAAATAGTTTACGCTCATATTCAGTAACGTTGGTGAGCTCTTTTGAGTAGCCCTGTAAATCAACTATAACATTTATACACACCATATAATGTGCATATATTTAGCGAAATATAAACGCGAATATCAATTAAAATGCATTTCATCCCTCCATCAGCCATCATCGGACACATATACGGTACTTCGGAAAGAATATACTATTTGATATCTTTTGTATGGCCCTGTAAATGCTATGTACTTCATATTATGCAAGACAGTAGCGTATACTTTATATTAAGCTTCATTGACATATATCAGTTTTAATATACATTAAAAAGCTTAATATATTTAAAATATGTCACACACAATTAAATTTCAACTCCTGAACGCACTTCAGTTTGCGCTTTTTAGGTGCGTTCGTAATTATGTAAATACGTAGCACCTATTGTTGTCGCTCAGTCCGTCCGTCTGTCCGTCCGTCTGTCCGTCCGCATATAACAACGCAAAAACTACCCAACCGAATAGTTAGAAATTTAAAATACATAATTATAACATAATTTTGTCGAGTCATTTCAAATTTTATGAAAATCGGGTGGATAGATCAGTTACAGGGACAATCAAAAGGATTCCGTTACATTACGGTCAATGGGAAAAAAAGTTTCAAATGCATTTTAATCGTTTGAAATTTAAAACATATAATTATTGCGTAATTGTGTCGAGTCCTTTCAAATGTTATGAAAATCGAATGCATAGATCAATTACAGGGACAATCAAAAGGATTCCGTTACATTGTCAATGGGGAAAAAAGTTTCAAATGTATTTTAATCGTTTGAAATTTAAAACATATAATTATTACGTAATTTTGTCGAGTCATTTCAAATTTTATGAAAATCGGGTGGATAGATCAGTTACAGGGACAATCAAAAGGATTCCGTTACATTACGGTCAATGGGGAAAAAAGTTTCAAATGCATTTTAATCGTTTGAAATTTAAAACATATAATTATTGCGTAATTTTGTCGAGTCCTTTCAAATGTTATGAAAATCGAATGCATAGATCAATTACAGGGACAATCAAAAGGATTCCGTTACATTGTCAATGGGGAAAAAAGTTTCAAATGTATTTTAATCGTTTGAAATTTAAAACATATAATTATTACGTAATTTTGTCGAGTCATTTCAAATGTCATGAAAGTCAGATGCATAGATCATTTACAGGGACAATCAAAAGTATTCCATTACATTACGGTCAATGGGAAAAAAGTTTCGAATGCATTTTAATGATGTTACACTCATTCGAACATAATAGAATCGGCATGAATCTATGAAATATATACTAAAATATGCATTCCGTACAATCAGTGAGGCAAATAATTTTTATTATTAAATTACAGGGCCACACAAAAATATTCCACTACATAATGCTATACGTGGAAACATTGTTTGGGGCGTGTTTTAATTATATTCAACTATTTCACATTTTATGAATAAGATATATGTTGCTGAGGTGTAATAAAAAATACTTCCTGCATATTTACAGAAACACAAAGATTTCGACTACTATACTGTATCCGAAGTACGCTCTACTATATCAGCATGATCTGAATATTTTAAAAACGAACGCACCTCATTTGCTACGTTCACGTGCAATTTCCAACTTGTTAACTCTTCCGAACGATTCAGAATTTGAGTTCAAAATTTAAGTTTAAATCTAAGATTTCGAAAATATCTAACAAGTTTTTGCAAGCATTTAATTAGATACAAAAAATAACGGTTAAAGTTAGTTGTTAGTTACTCTGAAGTTTAATGCACCCTCTAACGGAATTTTTTGAAATTTATCTTAAAAAAAATTTAAGAAGATACAGACTTAAAGAATAGTTTTATTTTAAACCATAAACGAATCGACCATTTTTTGTGTTTTTTATAATCATTTGAAATTTGAACCCTCTGAACACAGTTCAGTTTGTGCTACTGAACCACTCCCAACTATTCAGATTTTCAGCTCAAAATTTAAGTCTAAGCTTACGAAAACATTTAATCACATGCAAAAAAATAGTTGTTCGTTACTCCAAAGTCTAAAGCGCTCTATCGGCATTTTTCGAAATTTATCTTTATAATTTATCTTCAAGAAAATAACGACATAAAGAATAATTTTAGTGAAAACTGCAAATCAATCTGTCAATTTTCCCGTTTTTTAGGTTTATTTTAAACTACGCTGGTCACTTTTTTTTAAAGAAACTTTGAATCAAAGTAAATTTTTATATCATAGTAATTTTTAGTTTTTAGACTGTCTGTAATCGCTGAAAAGTCAGTCATCTAAATGGAAAGTTCAATGTTAGGTCACCAATGAATAACGTAGCTTTCAACATGTTAACAGTTTTAATCTCATAAAAATTCATTCAGCAGAATATTTAAAATAAAGCCAACCTTTTGTAATTGGGTTCAACCTACTTAAAACATCTCCATAAGTTAACGCCAATCATTAGTAAAGGGTAAATTAATACAAAAAAAGAACACAATATGCATATTCTAATATCAAAAGGCCTTTTTTTTTTTTACACTTTTTCGGTTTTGATTGCAGAATTTTTATGAGGATACTTTCACTTTCGAAACTGGTTCCGAAAGTGAAAGTATTGCACTTAGATATATCTAAACAAAATCAAACAAATCGGAAATTGCACGTCAAATGTATCAAATGAGGTGCGTTCGTACTATAATGAAGTTTTACAAATAATCAGACCATGGTGTAGTATGCAGTACATCGGATACAGTATATTCGTAATCTTTTATATGAGTCGCTCCTTTTGTGCATCCCTGTAAACACTAGAACTGCTTTCTATTATATAGGATGTAACTTATAGTAAACCTCCGCAACGGATATGAATTTCATAATATGTATAACCCTTTAAGACCCAGCTCGCACGATCGTGCGGGTTAGACATACATTTAAATTTTTGCTTCTGAAACAGTCGTATGTAATATAAACCCAAATTGAACGATTGTTCCGGTTAGCAGAAAGAGTAAAATATCTTTTTTTATCAACAGACTGCGGTAGTAGTCCATGTTTTACTTTCAGGTGGCATGTCTAGCATTGTTTACAAATACAACGGATATAGCTCATCATTTTATCTGTCGTAAAAAGGTAATTATCAATATATTTTTAATTGCTTCGATAAATATTTTTGCTTTAATGTCTAAATAAGTATAATATAATAAAAAACATTAATTATAGACTATTTATTTTGCTCTTAGGACTCAAGATTTCGTCACCCGCACGATCGTGCAACTTGGGCGTTACGTTAGTCAGTGCTACAGTAAAGGTAAGTGTTTTTCAATGTTCATTTTGATTTCTGTTTCAACAATTTTGATGACAGCCAAAATAAAACGAAGTATGCTGTTACATAATTAATACTATATTATTTTCTTGGGTGTTGTCATAGATAACCCCCCTTTTTTTAAATAATTTTTACTTTTTTCTTTTTAATTAATAAATTTTTCAAATACTTTTTCTAATTTTTTCTGCAGTACTTTGTTAACTTTTAATAAAGCAAAATAAAATATTTTTTCAGATGTCTAAGCAAAAAAGAATTCTCACTCAAGAAGAAATATTTTAATTGATGAATAAATCAGATTCTGAGTTTAGTGATCTCTCGGATGATGACGATGTTACGGACAAAACATTTGAAGCAGATTTATTAGAAAGACAGTCAAGTTCAGATGAGCTCGATGAAGAAAAAATGACAATTTTGGATCATTTTTCTTCTTCAAAGTCTCCTGAATTCATCTTCCAAAGTTTTACCTCCAAGGCGTTTTTGGAAAATACTAAAAGAATGAAAAAAGAAAAAAAGGAATACAAATGGACTGTTAAAAAGTGCATTTCTGTACCTTATCCTGGAACATTAGATTTCACGCAACTGCAAGTATATTTTTCATTTCTTAAATTGTAACAAAAAAAAAGTTATAGACTTATAGAAGAAATTAAATCGATATAATAAATAAAAACTTTAAAAATATAACAAACATTTTTAAATTAATTAAAATATTTTTTTAAGTCGATGAGTACTTCTCCAATATTATTTTTTTCCTTCTTTTTTAGGCTTTAGAGCGAACCATTTCCCATGTGTTGATGACATTTCAAGTCTTCGCAAGTGCAGGTTTGAAAACTGCGAAAAAAGTTCAAAAACACGTTGCGAAAAATGCAACGTTTATTTGTGTATGTCAAAAAAAAAAAAAAAAAAAAAAAAATGTTTTAAAGATTTTCATTGTAAAAAAGTAACGAATCCATAAAATAAGAAATAATACATCAATAATTACCATATTTGTAAATTTTTTTGGTTCAGTTTCTCTCTTCTATCCATTTAGAGCCAGAAAATGTGTAAATCTTAACATGTAATAAGTAATGATTTCAGAGGAAAAGCCCAACCCGCACAATCGTGCTGGTGCGGCTTTCACAGAAAAAGCCCAACCCGCACATTCGTGCGGGTACTCTTCACGCACTAGGGGGTCGAGAAAATTTTTTTAATTATTTTTTTAGGTATCATTAGGGTTAGTATAGAGTTAATAACCAGTTGAATATAACATTTAATGATGAAAATGTTTCGGGTCTTAAAGGGATAATGGGTTAATAAAATTAAAACGCGTCTTCAGTAATACTTCTCCCTATGCCATTATGTAATGGAATAATTTTTAGTGGCCCTGTAAATTAAAAACAAATTCTTTGCACCCCACAGATTGTACAAAACGTATATTTTAGTATATACTTCATAGATTCATACCAGTTTTTTTTATGATCGAAATACTGCAACTTCATTAAAATGCGCTTGATTTTTTTTTTTTTTTTTTATTCATTGGCCTTAATGCAACGGAATACTTTAACAGACCTTTTTTTGAACTATACAACCGATTTTCATAAAATTTGAAATGACTCGACACAGTTATGCAGCAATTTTATATTTGAAATTTCAAACGATGCGATTGGGAAGTTTTTGCGTTGTTGTATGAGGGCGGACAGACTGGACGATTACTATAGGTGCTACGTATTTACATAACTACAAACGCACCTAAAACGGGAAAATGTCTTTCGTACATTTTTACCTCAGCAATAAAATGAATAAAAATCGTATAAAAATTATGATGTACATTTCTACCTCAGCAATAAAAAAAAAAAAAAAAAAAAATCAAAAATATGCAAACGAAATATCTCCATAAAGTTTCTCTAGAGGATTAGAATTAGCGAACGCACAGTTTCACTTGACTGAAGCGGAGATCGGCAAACTGCGCCTGTGCCGACCCTTACCTGCCTTCCCCTGTATGAACAGCGCTCGGCGTCTCTGGAACCGGATATTTTTGCTACCCCCCGTCTCTTGTACTTATGAGCACGAAGTTAGATTTTTTTTTTCTTTTTTTGTTAGAAAGACCCATTTCTATTGGCGTTAATTTTCCAAATTGGTCTCTTTATGGATAATTTCGGCATTAAATAAAGTTATTTTTTTCAATTCACAAAAATTCTGTACACATATACTTTATATACGTATATATTTGTATTTTCTGTAAAACCATATTGCTTTTTATCATTGCTTTTAAATCATTGCTTTTATCATAAAATGGACAAGTCATTCGGTTAATTTCTGAATAAACACCTAATTTTTGAGCAAAAATGAATTCTAAAAAGTACTAGAAAATGGCTTCTTTAAATTTGAAAGCAGCATTAACACAGTTTTCGAATCTAAATTGGTTACTTTCCAAGATTCATATTTATTTGTACTTGCATGAGAACGACAGATACTGTTATATTTAGAGATATATTTAGAGCCTATAAAATCGAACGGAGTTTCCAATTTTCATAAGAGACAATCTTTAACAAATTGCTGTTAAAAGCACTTAGCATTTAAATTGAATTTCCTAAAGCGCTCTAAGCTGATTTTTAAGATGTGATGTGTTATAAATTTGTCATCATACAACAATCGCTTAAAATTCAACATGTAATTCAGTTATCTAAAATTGAAAGATTAGTAAATTTTAAATCAATTCAATAATCACGTCTGTAAGTAACATTTGACGTTTAAAAATGAGTTTGTATGTTAGAAAAATTGAGAAAATCTTTTACAACACCCTTAAATCTAACACGCACACACACACACACACACATATATTTAACTACATTATATTTAACTATTTATAATATATATATAAATTTATTATTACACATATATTTAACATATATATATTTAACTACAAAAGATTAAGATTTTCCAATTTCGTATTAAATCAACACACCTGCCTCAAGTATAGTTTTAACGTTTTATTCATCTATAAATATAAATTTCCTTTTACTAACACACGACCTCCTATAAAAGAAAAATATACTTAATAGGTTATAACTGACTTTATGATTTTCATCCTCAAAATTTTTTTAAATAGAAATCCAAATTTTTAAGTAGAAATGATGGATTAGTTATTTCTTATTTGGTATCTGAGTGAGAATATCAAATACATTGAATGGTTGAAAATTATGTTGTGAAAGAAAAATTTAACATAGAAGACCTGCACGGGTCGGTATTTAAAGACCCCGAACCTCGGCCAGTGTAGAACTCAGTTTGCCGGGCCCGGCCCGTTTATATTTTTACATTTTTAGGCCCTGCTCGTACAGAAATTAGTGAAAACACGCCCGGCCCGATCTAGCCCGATACAATTTCGAAAAAATTCAGATTTTATCACATGATTAAGATTTCTTTAGAAAATACTACATACATATGTATGTGATGATTTTACAACAAATTTTATAGAAATGGATTTTTTAAGTATATTTTTTTTATTATCTTGATTTAGAATATAACAAAAAGAAATATTAAAAAAACATACATAGGTATAGCTAAAAATATAGTTTCGAATAATAAAGTCATACCCAATAATATCAAAGCCCCAAGTGGAACCTTTTACAAAATATCACTACAACCACTATTTGCGAGTATGAGTCAAATATTACGATTAAAAAAAAAAATGATTGATATCTTAATATGAAAATGCGTTCAATTGCCAATGCAGGATAAAATATGCTATGAACTCAACGAAGAATTTATATTTATTGACCAATTACACTTTAATATTATTTATTATTTATAAAGGGAATTAAATGCTTGTGTATTACAGCGTCCCCTAGCGACGAAAATTGCATTTTTAAATTTTATTTTTATGTCAAGTGTATTACTTGAATTAACTGCAATTCAATTTAAAACTTCATTTGGACCAATAAAACGCATTCTAAAGCCTTCTAAAATGTGCAATTTTTTTTTTTTTTTTTTTTTTTTTTTTTTTTTTTTTTTTTTGGACCAATTTGTATTTCTAAAATATACAGACCTGCGAACATTTTACAAAATTTGACGTTTTTTTCCTCATCGATGATATTTCAAGAAGTGGGTTTCGTCATTCATCGCCCCATTCCCTTCGCTGATGTTAAAATATGGGACTAAATCCATTTGTATATTTAAATAAATCACCCCAGGAAATGAATATTATATATTTTTTTGTTTCCAAAATATTTTTTAAAATATATTCTTAACTAGCTGACCCGCCCGGCGTTGCCCGGGTTCGTATTAACAATATTAAACAAACTTGAAATTTGTATGATTTTATCATTAATTGGAAGCATGCAGAAATGCATTGTCTGAAATACGTCGCAGCTGACTTTGTGAAAAATCGTTTTTAAAAACAACAACTAATATTAAGCTCTAAAAATACTTAAAATGAGCAATGAGAAACACGGGAGGGAACATGTATCCAACGATTGCGTTAGTTTCGTGTTAAAGTGTTGATATTTACCCGTAAAAATCACTGTTAAATCACGTAACTAATTATGTTTTTTCGCATAGAAATCCCAAGTGAGATATTTTGAATTTCAAACTAATTATATCACTCTTAAATCCGACTATACCGTGAATGAAATCGATACGCGATGATAAAAGATTGGTATATAGTATTATAATTTCAGAGCCATTTAACAAAAGTGTATATTTTTAATCAAAGCATGTGTAATGTTGACTCTGTGGACAAATTCCTAACCGTAAACTTTTGTACCGTAACCATAATCTGTCTGTAACCTAACTGCGACTTAACAGTACCCTACCGTAACTTAAATATTACATAAATGTAACCTAGCCGTCACTTTATTGTAACCTATTCTTATTCTAACCATCATATAAATGCAATTTAACTTAACTTTAAATTAACTTTGATCTAACTGTAACCTAACGTAAAATTAAATAAAATCGAAGACTTAACGTAATGTAATTGCAACCTAATCGCAACCCAAATGTTACCTAACTATTCATGGCGTTCATGTCCATGGAAATTATTTTGTCTTGTTCGGATTTGGTTATGATTCATTAGAATATTTTCGTCGGGTTCAGATTTGGTTCGATTCAGGTTTCAGGTATTTTTTGAAATTCGATTTAAATGTTCGGGTCGGATTCATGTCCATGGAAATTATTTTGCCTTGCTCGGATCCAGTTATGTTTCTGTGAAATAATTTTGTCGGGAACATATTTGGTTCAATTCAGATTTCGGCGTTTTCTTCAAGTGGAATTTTTGGGTTCAGGTCTTCCTGCGTGTCCACGGAAATTATTCTGTCTAATTCGAATAAAGACATGCTTCACTGGAATATTTTTCTCAAGTTCAGACTTGATTTAATTTAGATTTCGGCATTTTCTTCAAATGTAATTTTTGGATTCGGGTTTTCTTGCGTGTTCACGGACATTTTTCTGCCTTGTTCGAATAAATGCATGCTTCGCTGGAATATTTTTATCAAGTTCATTTCAGATTTCGAGATTTTTTTTCAAAGAAATTTTTTAGGTTCAGATTCGGTTCATGTGCATGGAAATTTTGTCTTATTCGGATCCTGTTACGGTTCTTTGGAATATTTTTGTCATGTTCAGATTTGGTTCGATTCAAATTTCATGTATTTTTTCAAATAGAATTTTTAGGTTCGAATCTCGTTCATGTCCACGGAAATTATTTTATCATACTCGAGACCGGTTATGATTCTTTCTAATATTTTGATCGGATTCAGATGGGGTTTGAGTCAAATTTCAGGTTTTTTCAAATCGGATTTTTTAGGTTCGAGTCGGGTTTATGTCCATGGAAATTATTTCGTCTTGCTCGGATCGGTTTATAGTTCTTTGGAATGCTTTTATCGGGTTCAGATTTAGTTCAATTCAGATTTAAGGTTTTTTTTTTTCAAATGGAACTTTTGGGTTCAGGTCTTCTTGCGTGTTCACGAAAATTATTCTGTCTTGTTCGAATAAGGAGATGCTTCACTGGAATATTTTTGCCAAGGTCAGATTTCGCGATTTTTTCAAAGAAATTTTTCGGGTTCGGATTGGGTTCATGTCGATGGAAATATTTTGTCTTGTTCGGATCCGGTTGCGGTTCTTTGAAATAGTTTTGTCAGATTCAGATTTGGTTCGATTCAAATTTCAGGTATTTTTTCGAACGGAAGTTTTAGGTTCGTATCGGGTTCATGTCCACGGAAATTATTTAGTCTTACTCTAATCCGGTTATGGTTCTTTCGAATATTTTGGTCGGATTTAGATGTGGTTTGGGTCAAATTTCAGAATTTTCAAATGGAATTTTTTAGGTTTGAGTCGGGTTTATGACCACGGAAAGTATTTTGTCTTGCTGGGATCAGGTTATAGTTCTCTGGAATATTTTTATCGGTTTCAGATTTTGTTCGAGTCATATTTCGAGTTTTTTTTAAAGACAATATTTAGGTTCGGGTCAGGTTTCATGCCCACTAAAATTATTTTGCCTTGTTTGTATCGGGCTCCTTCATTTGAACATTTTATGGGATTGAGATTTGGTTCGGGACAGTTATCAAATCCATAGTTTTTTTTAAACAGAATTTTACGTTCGGGTCGGGTTTATACTCACGGCAATTTTGTCTATCACGGATCGGAGTGTGGTCTGTTATTTTCTGGTTGGGATCGGGTTATGTATTAATTAGTCTAAACATTAAGGTTATAATCAGTTTTGCTACTATTCTTTTTATGGCTGTTTCTGATAAATAATTTACTTTGCTTTTGATAATTGATTATGGTGTATGAATCGTTTGCGGATTCGAACAATTGTACGCCAAACAGCTATATTTTATTTTTGTTTTAGAACCAAATTCAAGCCATAATTTAATTTTAAATTTAATAGAATACATTTAAATTTTATCAATGATAAAAAAATAAACTCCTAGAAAAATGTGTTTTTTTTTACTGCAACACAGCTAATGACTCATGCATTCTAATGTTCGAAATGCCAAAGATCTGCGTACAACCACACAGTAAAAAGAAATTGAGTGGAAGTATAATGTCTTGGGCTGACGCCAAAAATGTTACCCTAAAATCCGCTACATTAAGTCCAAATAAGCACAAACAAAACCATGTGCTTTGACACGCCGATCAATTCAAATTTGTTTAAACCCGTATTTCTTTGTTTTTTACCTTTTAAACTGTTACTGAATAGATGACCAAAATTTCGTTTAAAAAATAACGTGTTGTGCCATTATTGACTGTAATACACGATCGGAATACATAAAAGATACAAATATATCAATCATAGGCAAGAATTATGTGATTATTTTTATCATATGACTTTGAAATATCAATATACAGTGGCTCACAAAAGTGTTCGTACACTTTAAAAATTTGCACTAAAAAGAAATTTCCCTAAAATTATATTCGTATATGAAGTAGAGAAAATTTTTATATTATCTTCAAGTTATTCTAAATAACACACAACCTTTTTGTTTAACATTAAGGGATTTTTTTTAAAATCTAAAAATGAAAACAGGAGATGCCACAGAAAGAAGACGCCACAAAAGTCTTCGTACACAGAAACATTTTCGGATAATTTCATTATTAAAAATGTTATTTGTCGCTTTATTTTTATTTTTGCATTATATTGACATTTAAAAAATCGCTTGGCTTTATATTTTGCAGAATTGGTCCGTAATATTCTATTTATTAATTAAAAATGATTTGTAATCGTAATGTCACGACTAATAGCGTTTGAAATTAGTTATTTTTCTTCATAATAGTAGTAAATCAATTCGAAATATTGCAAAATTGGTTAATTTATTCCATTCTATGGTGAAGTATGCGATAAAAGGCTTTGTAGAAAAAAAATGGATTGAAAACTAGGTATGAAAAGGTCGTCAATCTAAGTGAACGCAATGAGATCAAATACTTACCATTAGAAAAGTCTTAAAAAATTCATGTTTAAGTGCTATAAAAGTTGCTATAGAATTTAATGAAACAGTTTCTACTTCATTTTTACCTGAAACTGTTCGACGAATGGTAAGCCCAGCTGCATTATATAGGTATTCTGCCCATAGAAAATTTTTTGTTAATGCGAAAAACAGAATGCTTAGGCTTTCTTTAGCAAAATCAATGATAAATAAACCCGAATCGTATTAACCCTCTCACTGACAAGCCCGTCTACAGACGTTCCCTAAGCTCCAGGTTTCATTGCAATGCAAGCAATAATTAAAATGATATAACTCAGTTGGTTTAATGTATTTTTAATACATTGTGCAATGACTAACACACTCAAGAATAACATTCATATTCGTAAATAAGATTTTTCTATAATTTTGAAAGAATCATATTTTTTTAGCAATTAAAACAAAATGATGAGAAAACAACATTACAATTTTGCCCTTTTGCAAGACTGTCAGAGGATTAAATTAATGTTTTATTTACAGATTAAATCTAGCATGCCATTTTTTTGTCCAATGAGTGCATAATAGTATGGAGAAAAAAAATTAAGAGTTTAATTCAAAAAACTTAGTTGGAAGAGTTAAGCATGGCAGTGAAGTTGTCCTTGTGTGAGGGTGCATATCAGCATCAGGATTTGGTAAATATTGATAGCATATAAATCACGATCTTTGTTCCAATATTTTAAAAGGCAATTTAAAATTATCAGGCCAATATATGGGTAACAGATACAACTTTGTTTTTTATCAGGATGATGATACAAGGCACATGGCTCTCAACGTTCGCCTCTAGCGAACGTTTATAAGCTCATTTATAATTGTTCACAAGTTCTGAAAACATCACCTCAATTGCTGAATTTACCCAGTAAAACATATTTGGAGGTAACTGGAAGTTAGAACACGAAAACACAGCATTGAAACAAAAAGCGAAGTAAAAACAGCAATGTTCGATGAAGGCATCAACTTTCATGCAGAAATTACAAAAATACTAATTAAATCTATTCCCAGGTGTTTGAAAAACTTTTGTGGGTGCTAAATAATATCCTATTAAGTACAACTTTAGCGAAATATTACAATATTTACAAATATACAGCGATTTTTTAAAAGTGTACGAAGACTTTTGTGGGGTAAATTTTTTGCTATTTTTTGATTAGTGATTTTTTCAAAATAAAGTTTTGCTATGTTTTTAAAATATTTTATGTAGTTTTGTTAATAATGAGTCATAGATCTTACTCTTAAATACCCATTCTAAAATATTAATTTTAATTAATAGATAGAACCCTATTTCATTGAAATTCCTAAGTGTACGAACACTTTTGTGAGCCACTGTAGAAGCATCATTTAAGATTTTACTTGAAAAATTAACATTCTTTCGTTAATGTCTTAAAATCGTCTGCACTCTGAAATCTAGATTTTAGACTAATATTTGTTATTTAAGTTTTCGCGCATGATTTTAAAAGAATGTTTTCATAAATATATTTTATATATTGACATAAAATTATTAATATGTTGTTAAATCATAAACATTTTTCATCTGCGTTATAAAGTATTAAAACGTTCTGAAAAAAAAAGAAAACTTTTAGTAATACAATTTTTAGTTCAAATCAAATGTTTTCAATATTTTATTTAATTTTATTTTGACATTTAATTATTTCGAATTTATCAATTTCAATAATTTAAAAGCAAACATTTTTTTTAATAAATATAATGGATAAAAGACCATTTTAAAAAATTACTATTCTTCGTAAAATATGCTTCAGCTGTAATTCATTTCTTTCAATTCATCTTATTAATACAAAATCCCTTCCACATGCTTTTGTTTGGGACATTAATTTGATCAATAAATGGCTTCATTTTTATCGCTCCATATATTATTGCAACCCTTTTTTCGGTTTACTTCACCACCACCTATCTTTTTCCTCCATTAGTCCGGGTGCTACGCATCAGAAAACTGCAAATCGTGATAAGAATATACCGCTTGGTGAGTATATACTTTATGATAATACAATGAATATTAGAGGGGGAGGCATCTCATAAAGTCGTCGGAATTCAAGATGGCGGCCGTTATTCAAAATGGCGTCATTTTCTGAATTTTTTTAATATGCGTATTATAAATGTGCATTTCACGTCGATTTCGATGTTTTTAAAGTCAAATTTTCGTTTAGGACACCTTTCAACATCATTTAAAAGTGTATGAATGCGGTTTATCTGTCTGTTTGTCTGTCTGTCCGCCTGTCCTTCCATGCTCTAGCTCGCTTAAATATACTCAAATTGTCATCTAAATTTTATATGTTATATGAAGTTTATAATAACATGTTCAGAGTAAAAAACAAAGCGTATAGCTTTTATGGTCCATTTACAGGGCACTCAAAGTATTTATGAATTGTCTAGCCGTCAGTCTGGCCCTACACTTTTTTGCTTAAATTTACTCGGATTTCCGTGTAATTTATATATGTGCTATCTCTAAATGTAATTTAAAGCAGTGGTAAACTGCAAAATGTTCTACATTGAAAATATAGAGAGTAGAATTTATAGTTTGTTTACAGGCACACTCAAAATAATTCCCTTACATTTTGGTCTATTGGCGAAAATACTTTTTAGGGTGTTTTAATGATGTTTAACTGTTTGAAACAAATTGAAATTAAAAGATATCACTGAAGTGCAGTAGGAGATACTTGCTGTACAGTATGGTGAGCATAGAATTTATAGTTAATTTACAAGCTTTCAAAAAAGAATACGTTTACAGTGCTGTCTATAACCATAATGTTGTGCATGTGCTTTTCAATTTATAGTATGCTTTTTTAAACTTTGCCAAGTAGGAACGAATTGCAAAATGTCATATGATTATTTTTTTGTTTGAAATGCAGCTTATAAATGCACATTGTAATTACGATGATTAATCACCAACCAAAATGAGATGAATCAAAAGTGATCCAAAATTTCAATTTGAATTTATTTTCCTTTCTTTTTGTTTCGATTCCTAACTCTTCTCGCAGACTCATTTCTTTCTGATCACCCTAATTATGTACGTTAATTACCAATCCATCTAAAAAATCTGTTTGATGCAGATATTAATTTACCAGATGTACATCGTGCACTTTTATCGGGACATTTTGTGATAAGGAAATCAATCAAACTCTTCTGAGCTACGGGCATATATCAAGGACAAAAAAAACGCTGTTCTCAGAGGAGAAAGAGGTGCAGTATTGCAGGATACATCGACATTTATACGTTGGATGGTATCTGGACCAGAAATCTGTAATTTCATACAAGAGTCTAACATTCAAGCAAACCCCAAGACAGAAATCGATACCATCATGAACAATATCACTTATTTCAAATTAAATTTTTCTATAGAGTGCTAAGGTTCAAGCACTCTATAGCGTACTAAAGGAATTAGGGAACCCATTTTTAGAAGATGGTGAAGACTTGCTTGTAATCGATAGCAGAGTTATTGTTCATGAGGATATTAATGAACCAATTTATTCAGCTGAGTCAACTGGTATTGACCAATTCCACAGATTCATTAAGGGACGCCTAGTAAAACAATTTTCATCAATATTTCAACCTTTAAAAAAAACAAAATTCCAGTGTTTAGTACTCCGGTGAAAAACATAAACAATAAAAATACAGTCTTGAAGGTTTTAAAAACAGACATCCAGTTGTTTTCGAGGCTTTTAATAGTTATACAGAATCGTCAGTTAGACTTGTAATTTTTTTTTTCAAATATGAAAATCAACCATTTCTATCTGCATTTTCTAGTAACAGGGAATTTAGACCAAGCCATAAGAGTGATTTACCACATATTTTAGAGGAAACTGTTGGGAAAAATGGCAAAGTTTTTCCAGGAATATGTGATGCTTTAATGTATGTTGAGCCAGTTCTTACTAACATTTTAAAGCCTCAACAAACTTCAAACACATTTAATGATTACTACATTAACACATTTTATCCTCACTTACGTAACGACATTGAGAGTTTTATATGTCAAAGAATAGATTTGGGATAGATATATTACACCAAGTTTTAAAAGAGAAACAAGACAGAAGAGAGGTGCAGGGACCAGATGACAAGTGCAAACACATGTTAGATTTCTTAAAAGTTTGTAAATAACAAAGAAGAGCTTTTTAATCAACTTGGGACGCCAGCAATAAATACCATAAAAATACGCAAGCTTTAATATAACCACTTCAGGAGAAGAAGTTAAACCGGGAAGAAGTTAAATTTACTGCTGTAAGTTCCTTAATTGGAATGACTTGCCCCGGTCACGAAGAAGCTGATTCAAGAATAATACTGCATTTCAAAGACATGGTTAAAAAAGGACTGAAAAATATTGTTATACGCTCTATATACACTGACGTATTAGTTTTAGCGATTGCATATTTGTTTATCATTTCAGATAAATTCCTAAAAAATATTTGAATTTCATTCGTAACATGGAAAAAATACAAATTTATTCCTGCTCATACTATAGCAATTGGACGAGAAAAGGCTTTACTAGAATTGCATTCTTTCATGGAATGCGACAGCAATCCGGGTTTCACAGGAAAGACCAAAAAATCAAATGGGAAAACATGGATTCTATTTAAAGAAACTACTGCTGCATTTTCATATCTATAAAAACCACAATCTTCCATTCCTGAAAATATTTTAAATCTTTTAGAAAATTTCGTAGTATTGTTGTACTGTTCAACTAGCAATATCATAAGTGTCGATAATGCAAGATAAGAATAGTTTATGTCAAAAATCGTTCTTTTGAACATCATCCGCCAACCAAGGGTGCACTTCAACAACATATTTTACGCAGTGCTTTCCAACTTGGATACATTTGGGGACAAGGAGATCAGCGGGAATTACGTCCACCCTCTCCAAACAAATTGGAATGATGGTTGGATAATTTATCATTAAAAAAATACTGGTTTGAATTGCCAGAGATTTCAGACTCTTTATGAAGAATTAATAAAATGTAAATGTAAAATATGTAAAAATGAATGTGTCTGTAGAAAAGTTGAACTTTCTTGCACATTATTGTGCAATTCCAAAAACGAATGTGAAAAATATGATTATACCAAGTGAAATTTGTATATTCTACAGCTTTATATGTAACATTAATTTTTTAATATATTGTATAAGTAATGTGTTGATAAAATAGTATTTTTATTATTTATATATTCCTTTAATTTTTCTACTGTAAATGACAAAAAAATATTTTAATAATTGTCCTATTTTCATTTTAGGTACATTTCTAGTATTATGAAGAGAATTTTTGAGTTATAAAAAGTGGAAATTAAACATCAGAAATAGGTTTGTAAGATGCCGAGGAATAAAACTGTAAAACATTTTAGATAATAGTCGTCATTTTGAATTTCTATAAATTTATACGATGCCTCAAATTCTTATATGTATTTTATTAATATACGATAGATATTCACTATTCGGGATATCCTTATCACAAAATGAAGTTTTGCCCCTCTTGGCACCTCCACAAATAATACTTGAATTAGATCGTGATCTTTATAAAATTTATATAGAAATTACAAACGCATATTTTCTTGTTTTAGTGTGTCACTTTTAATAAACGATAAATTTGCACACCTTACTATTTAGTAAGTATATGGTAGTTCATTGCAGTATTAACATTGATGAAGATCAATTTGAATGAGTTTTAAAAAGTATAACATCATTAAAACACATTGCAAACGATTTCGCCGCATACACAATATTGTAATGTCATCTTTTTAGCACCGTGTATATGGACTATAAAAGCTATACACTTTATATTTTACTCCGAACATGTTATTACAAACTTCATACAACATATAAAATTTGCATGGCGATCTGATTACATTTAAGCGAGCTAGGGCATAGAAGGACAGGCGGACAAACGGACAGATAAATCAAATTCTTACACTCTTTTATATAATGTTGGAAAGAGTTAAAAACGAAAATTTGACTTTAAAAATATCGAAATCGACGTGAAATGCACATTTATATTACGCATATCAACAGAATTCCGAAAAAGACGCCATTTTGTATAACGGCCGCCATCTTGAATTCCGACGACTTTACGCGATGCCTCCCCCTCTAATATCCATTGTATTACCATAAAGTACATACTCACCAAGTGGTATATTCTTATCACGATTTGCAGTTTTCACCTTATTTTTGTCGCGTAGCACTCGGACTACATGGTTTACAACCGCTGTGATAAAAAATCATCATTTAAACTGACAGTTTGCCAGTCTATGAATTTTAAAGGTCTGTTCCAGCTTTTTTAATTATTTATGCGAACATTTTATGCAACCAACCAACTATAACTAAATGAAGGGGAAAAAAGAAGAAAAAATGCGATTTTTTTATGAGAGTGATCTTTGGAATTTAATTAATTACTCAGTTGATAAATAGAATTTCGAAATTCTGAAGCTCAGGTGCATCAGGAGAGATTTGGGGCTATTCTCAAAAAATTTGAGCTTCATACATGCTGTAGATTTTGCTAACCATCGCAGACACACACACACACACAGACAGAGCGTTTTGTTCTTTTATTAATATAGATTTAATATTTTTTGTGTTAAAAAGTGACAACTTGTGAGGAACATTTAAAATTAAAATCTCAATCACATTAGGAACTGAGACTTTCAATAGACGTTTAAAATGGATTGCATATTCCCTATCGTCTGTTAAATGTTGAATTTTGATTACTTATTTTCATTAGTATTTATGTGTTTATATTTTGATTCTTTTTAATGTGTGAATTAAATAACTCTCGTTAGAACTTTTTTTTTCTTTTGCTAAGCGCAAAATAATTTGTTAAGAATTTATCTTTTTTGAAACAATGTTAATTTAAAGCGAAAACCAAAAGCTAAATTTCGAAAATTAAGTTTACAAAAGTAACGAATATTCTTAAATGTTTTGTTTTTATTCTTATTTTGTTTTGTTATTCTTAAATGTTTTTTTAGAATTTTCCTTTTTTTTTCAAATAAATGAGAATTTATTTTATATAATGCGTTGATTAAATTTTATTTTTTAACATCAATAAAACAGTAAGAGCTGCTGATTTAAAACATCAATAACAACAACAAAAAAAATTAGGATAAATGTTGCTTTAAATTACTGAATATAGTTTTATTTACAACTATATAAAAAAGGAGGGGGATTTCAGATTATAAAATGAATTACATACTATATATATGTATCTTTTTATAATTCAAGAGGACAAAAACAGTTATAATCTTTCACAAATTTTCCCTTCACATAAAATCATTAAAAATTGTAATAATTAAAAAAAAAATTTCAGTAGTGAAGTTACATACCCTATTAATATATTTTATCACAATAGGAAAGTTAGAAATTCAGAACTATTATATAGAACATTCAATTATCACTTCATTTTGTTAAATGGTTGAAAGCGTTATTGTTGAATATGCAAATTTACAAAACAAGGAAAATCCAAAAGTAAATAGTATAATATAGAAATTTTAACAAACATATGGAAATGCAAATAACAATACTACTAATAATAATTCGCTCCAAAACTGCTAAAATTATTTTTCTTTAAGTTTAGATATTTTGAACCTTTTACGTACAATCGTAGCAGAAAAAGGTAACTACCCCCTATCAACTGTGCAATAAATTATTTTAGTAGGAAGTTGCTGTTAGCAAAAGATTATAAATAAAGTCTACTTTTAAACGATGTACATAAAAATCGATTAGGGGGCCATTTTCATATAAAAACAAATCCAAATTTTGTTCTTTAATTCAATACCTATAAATAATTTTGCCACCATAAATAGATTTTACATCCTTAAATTAGCCTAAATTCAAATTTTCATAAATTTCGTATTGTACAATTAGTTTCCAAGAAATTATTTTAAAACAAGCGTATTTTAGGGGCTGCATCTAAATTGAAGTTATGTACTCTATTACTGGAATGCTACAGAATGATTATGTCTCTTCAATTCATGTATATTATTTCTTACCAATAAGACCATTTTAGTCGCTTAATATCTTTTGGCTATTGCCACCCCAAATGTTCGTTAAAATGGGTTTATTTAAAAAAAAAAAAAAAATCGGTTCGTTTTAATATGTACATGTCACCTCCCCCGCACTAATCACATTTTATATGCATCATTTGAAAGTACATTTTATTTCCAATCTTTTGGTACCAAGAACTTTCCTCTACAATAATTTGTTGAGGCGTTAGTAGGGTGTTTTTTTTCTATTCCCATGACTGTATTCTATTCTTTTCACCCAAACATGAAATTTTCAGCTTATAAATTTTTCACTGTATATACGTCCTTCTTTAACTTATTTTAGTATTTTATATTTTTTAATGAATTTAATTGTAAAGTACTTCTTTAGATTGAATATAATTTCACACAAAGTTAAAAAAAATATTATTTCTATAAAACTAATAATATCTATATATTATTAAAATTAAATTTCAGTCTACATATAAAAAATAAAGATCTTTTATTGTAATAAAGTTATTAATTAAGGTTTTAATGCTTGTACTCCAGTATGAAAAAAAGCAGAATTGATTGCACTGACTCAAACATAGAATTTTTTCCACAAACCTAAACCTGACGTCATATTTACCGTATCAAAATTTAAATATACACCTTTCATATCTGTATTCACTTTTTAAAGAAAATCGATAATTTTGCATTTAAGCATGCAAATAAATTGCATTTAAAAGTACATTTTTCCCCTATACAATGGTGTAAAAATTTAAAAAATGCGCTGTTTAGAAATACAAAAATTTGCAGTAGAAAAAATTGCAAAACCGGAAATGCATTTCAAACTTTAAAGTGTAGCCATTCTTAAAATGACGTATGTGTTACGCACAGATACTTTTGGTCTTTATAATATAGATATTGAAACCACATTTTTAATTATTAAATAAGTTGGAAAAAAGCGGATATTTTATTATCATCTTTTCGAGTATTTAAAACTTAGAAGTAAATTTTTTATTTGATTTAATAAACATTAAATAGAATTCTGTTCTTTGGTACTGCGTATTAGGTACAGAATTTAATATAAAAAGTAATGTGCAAAAAAAACTAATCAAACTTAAAAGCACATACTGAATTTTAAAACATACACTCCAGCAATTATTATGCAAAGACAGTACCATAACCGATTTCTTTTATGTGTCCCTGCAAATTAATAAAAAAGGCTAAGAATGTTCTATTTTAACGTGATCGTAAAGAAATTCAGGAATTTATGCTAGTTTCAAAAGATTTGGAATAGCGTAATGTCATTAAAATACTCTTCAATTCTTTTGAGTGTCCCTAAAATTGAAACATTAACAGTACATACTTCATAAGCAATAACAAACATGCTTTAATAAATCTAAATAAGTTTTATCAATTGCATAAAAATCCGAGTGTATTTACGAGAGTCAGTGCATGGACAGACGAACAAACAAAATGCAAAAGCACTTTTCAACTTTGTTGGAAAATGCTAAAGATAAGTACTAAAAATCTTTAATGTATATGAGAGTTCAAATTTTGTCTTTTCCAGAATGTAAAATTTTTGCGATTTAAATAAATATCATAAAAACTATTAGTTTTATTGTAAACACCAAGATTTTACAATGTCAAAACACGTTAAAACTATCTTTTTTCTTTTCATTTTTTTTTTCTAAAATTATAGTTTTCTTTTTCTTTCTTTTACACAGATTTATTAATAGAATAGGTTCATACAGAAAATTCATTTTTAAAAATTTCGATAAAGTGTGTTTTGAAGTTCACGTCCTCATACATAATTTTAGAGTTAAATTTTAAGTGTCGTCTACAAATTTCTAGATAAATAAACCGTATGATTATTGGCGGAAACTATACGCAGAAAGGATATATATCCAGTATTTACTGCTCTCGACGAACCTAAAAAATATTCTAGCACTATGTATGTCCCTCTACTGTGATACCAAAATGACGTACGGGGACAGATATACTTTGGGGGGGGGGGGTTAGATATCAGGCTCTCGTAGAAAGTGAAATGCTGCAGCACTGGACATCTGCCCCCCTTGATATCTATCCCCTTCTACTGTGACATCAAACTGACGTACGGAGGCAGATATATTGGGGGTAGATATCAGGCTGTGGTAGAAAGTGAGATGCTGTAGCACTGGATATCTACCCCCTTCTAATGTAGAGGTCAAAATGGCGGACGGGAGCAGATATACTGGGGGTAGATATCCAGCTCTTCAGTATATACACTATATTGCCATTGATTATGGGACACTTGCGATTTTAGACATTCTACTAAATATCTAGAAAAATACAGGAGGAATCATTTCGAAACTCTTAGTGTATAAATATAATAGTATACGTCATACATCTCCGTGAAGATTTTTTACCGAAACGCCATAGGGGACCGTCAACAAATTAAAAAATAATGAATATCTTTTGAATAACCCTGTCAAAACTAATGTAGCAAAAGCGCTCAAACTCTAGATTATGATTGAATGCCTTATTGTAATACACTGTTCATTTTTATGCAAATAGCATGCACACTCGCAGAGTAATTAAGGTTTTTATAAAAATGGTTTCAAATTTTTCCAAGTTTTTCCATTATAATTTTCAGAGTTCTTAATATAAAATAATATTTTTTTCAG